>CAUYLG010063030.1:0-32902 GCA_963573385.1 Cacajao melanocephalus | reverse complement strand
CTAAAAATGCAAAAAAAAAAAAAAAAAAAAAAAAAGCCAGGCATGGGGGCAGGAACCTGTAATCCCAGCTAATTGGGAGGATGTGGCAGGAGAATCGCTTGAACCCAGGAGGCAGAGGTTACAGTGACCCAGGATAGTGCCACTGCACTCAAGCCTGGGTGACAAGAGTGAAACTCCTCCTCAAAAAAAAAAGGCCTCAAACTTAAAACTAAGATGCTTGTGGCTTTCAAAATACTTAATTTTGAATTAAAAATAAAATCCAAGGCCAGGCCTTGCCTCATGCCTGTAATCACAACACTTTGGGAGGCCAAGGCAGGCAGATCACCTGAGATCAGGAGTTCAAGACTAGCCCAGCCAACATGGTGAAACCCCGTCTCTACTAAAAATACAAAAATTAGCCGGGTGTGGTGGCACGCGCCTGTAATCCCAACTACTTGTAGGCTGAGGCAAGAGAATTGTTTGAACCCAGGAGGCAGCAGTTGCGGTGAACCAAGATCATACCATTGCACTCCAGCCTGGGTGACAGAGCGAAATTTCATCTCAAAAAAAAAAAAGGAACTTGCTCAGGCAGGGAGTGCGGTTACCTGGCAGCCTCCTGTCATTCAGTGTTCTCAGGCTCCCCCTCAGCTTCTGAGCAGAGGCAGCCTGGCCCATCACCAAGCACAGCAGGTGCCCTTGGACTTGGCCATTTCTGCTCAACAGGGGACTCCTCCAGTGTGCAGTCTTTGCTGTGGAGCATGGGTGGGGCCGGCGGCGCTGGCTGCCAGATCTGCATGGCATTGGAGGCTTGGCCTGCCCACTCCTGTGCCTCTCTCTTATATCTTTTATAGGAGTCACCTGCAGCTAACCTCAGCCTCCTGACTGCATCTCAGTGTCTGCTTCCTGCAGGACTCTACAAACACTGTGCTTGTTTTTTCCTGGTAGGGATGCATGATTAAAAATATTTGGAGATCCTGTTGCAGAGGGTACCATGGGGTGGTTTAAGACGGAAGGGAGGCTGCTGAGGAGAATTCCTGGCTCCTGTGGCCTCACTGATCTTCTATCATGTACCCGTGTAGTGAGGGAAGGACACGTTCACTCCTGCTTTCTAGGTGGAAAAACTGGGAGCCCGCAGATTCTGCTCACTTGGCATGTTATAGGCTGGGAGGCAGTGAACGTGCCTTGGGATTCAGGCTTGAAGAGTTTAGTGAAGAACACAAGACTAAGCTAGTCCATTTCCGAAACGGAAATGACGATGATGATGATGATGGTATTTTGTAGACCAGGGTCCTAAAAGGTGGTCAGTAGGCAGAGGAAAAAGCCTCTGTTTGTTTTTTCATTTCCCACTGGCAGTAGCTCTTTGCATGAGTGGCTGGGGTGGGGTGGGGGTCGCAGTGCCACTGCACAGACCCAGTCTGTTCTGTTTGCAAGCGCATCAGGGGCTGAGCCAGGAAGGACCCTTCTTTCACAAAGCTTTCCTATGGGGCAGAGAGAAGAGCTGCCTGGAGAGAAGCTCTTTGAAATAAGTGTCCTCCCCAACTCAGCCCCTGAATTTCTCTTCCTTTAAATACAATCTCTCCTCTTCAGTCTTCTTTAAAGAAGTTCATATGGGGCCAGTTAAAGTGTCAGCAGGGCCAGGTTTCTCTTCTCTTCTCTCTAGCACTTCCCCAGGCCTGGTGACAGACCCTTTATGCGATTTCAAAACCTTCTGTGCTTCAGAGCCCTTGACCTCATCCGTCTCATCTCTGCAGTGACAAACCTCCTCCTCTGAAGAACCAGATATCAGTGGAGCACCACTCCATGACCCCGGGACTCTGCTGTGTGTGGGTCTTCCCAGAAAACCATGTGAACGCTAATCTCTGATGTCAGGCTGAGGCCCAAACCCACTCCTCCGTCCTAATTGTATTCCCAGCAACCATCCTCCTGTCTTCCTTGATGATACAGAAATCTGATTTTGTTTGGGTGTCTCATGTCCAGCCCTAGGATGAATCATGATGAAATCAGCAAGGCCATTCTGTTCCCTTTCACGGTGACTGGTCTTTGGGGTGGGCCTGTGATTCAGGTTTCGCCTGTGAGACATGAGGACAAGTCTTATGAGAGCTTCTGGGAAAGATTTTCCATCAGGACAAAAGGGGAGAAGAGCTCAATTTCTGTGAATTCAGCTACCACTCAAGTTCTAATGAATTCCCAAACTAGGTCAAGCCATGTGAAATAGCTAATATTTGACTGTTTTTGACCTATAAAAATATGACAATTTCATACAGTGTGCCCTACTACATCTCTGTCCCAGGGGAAATAGAATAAAGAGAGAAAAGCAATTAAAGAGAAGGCAAGAATGGTGGCGGGTCAAACCTAAGGACCCGTAGTGATCTAGAAGTAGAGAAATCAACAAATGGAACCAAAAAGGTATTCAGAGTTGGAAGAAATTTTCCTGGAAATGAAGAAAGTACTGACTTTCAGCCTAAGATAACATACTGTGTTGGTGGATATATTTAGAAAGTTTGATGGACACTACAACTACTTGGGTTCAGTCAATGAGCTTTAAGGTCAGTTAATAATCTTTAGGATAAAGAAAGAACTTTTCATGTATTTGAGCAGAAAAGGTAAGTAATATTTAGGAAGGATAAATAAGGCTTCAGACTTTCCACATCAATATTCAGAGCAAGAAAACAGTGGGGCCATATTTATAAAATTCTGAGGAAAAGAATGTGCAACCAAGGCTTTTATACCCAGCCAAGTTGTCATATAAGCATCATGATGTGACTTAAGTCAGGGGTCCCCAACCCCCAGGCCATGGACTGGTACCCGTCTGTGGCCTGTTAGGAACGAAGCTGCACAGCAGGGGGTGAGGGGTGAGTGAAGCTTTATCTGTGTTTACAGCTGCTCCCCATCACTCACATTACTGGCCGAGCTCCACCCCCTGTCACATCAGCAGCAGCATTAGATTCTCATAGGAGTACACACCCTATTGTGAACTGCCCAGGTGGGGGATATACATTGCAGGCTCCTTATGAAAATCTAATGCCTGATGACCTGTCACTATCTCCCATCACATCGCCCCCAGATGGGACTATCTAGCTGTGGGAAAACAAGCTCAGGGCTCCCACTGATTTTACATTATGGTGATTTGTATAGTTATTTCATTATCTATTACAAAGTAATAATAATAGAAATATAAAGTGCACAATGAATGTAATGTTCTTGAATCATCCTGAGATCATTCCTCCCCACCCCTGGTCTGTGGAAAAATTATCTTCCACAAAATTGGTCCCTGGTGCCAAAAAGGTTGGGGACCACTGACTTAAGTTTTAAGAGGATCATTCTGGCTGGCACATGGAGAATAAATTAGGAGAGTCAAATGATCCTACTGGGAAGTAGGAGAGGCAGAAGACTCTTAGGAGGAATGGATGCTCAATGGTTTCCCACATTATTCAGGATAAAACCCAAAGCATTTAGCAAGGTCTCCAAAGCCCTCCTTGACCTGGCCAACTGCCGTCTTCTGACTTTTTCTTGTCACCACTCCCCCCTCTCACTATGCTCCAGCCACACTGGTATCATTGTTGTTCCTCTAACACTCTTAGCACATTCCTGCCTCAGTGACTTGCACTTGCTGTTCTGGAATGGTCTTTCTCCTAGCTGTCTGCGTGGTTCCCACATTGCATTAGATCTACAGTCAAACGTCGTCTTATCTATGAGACCTTCCCTCACCACTCTGTCCACTTTTTTCTCCACAAGGTTTATCACCACCTAGTGTATTTTGTATATTTGACGACTCGTTCTGTTAATTGATTTCTCCTTTCATTCACATGTAAAGGCAGTAGGCTGTCATTTTCAAATATTGGAGGATCATAATGTTTATTAAGTTTTCTTTGAAAAAGTTATTTGAAGATAAGACCTAGCTAATGCAAAGTTGAATGGAAAAGGTATAGCAAAAGAATTAATACAAAATCAATGTAGGCAGCTGGGCATGGTTGCATGTGCTTGTTGTCCTAGCTACTTGGGAGGCTGAGGTGGAAGGATTGCCTGAGTCCAGGAGTTCAAGGTAGCAGTAAGCTATGATGGGGCCACTGCACTCCAGCCTGGGTGACAGAGCAAGACCCTGTCTCAAAAAAAAAAAAAGGGTAGGAACACAGTGGGGCAACATTTCCAAAATTCCAAAGAGAAGATCTGAGACCTAGAATTTTATACCCAGCCATGTTGTCCTTACATTATAAACACAACAGAAATTCATATTCTTAAGCAGAAATATTCCTCTTGAAATTAAATAAACCAAAAAAACCCCACACTATTAAGTTGGTCAATTCCTAAAACTCTCTACTTTCACTTTGTTATTATTCTTTGTTTAAATCCAAGTAAAATTAAGTATAATACTTTTTATTTAAAAATATTATGTTTAGTGTGATATCACTTTTATAAAACTTGGTCTATCTGCATGGCTGCCCATCTGCTCACCCACATACCCACTGCCCATCTTCCAGCTCTCTTATGCAAGTAGCAAGCTATTTGGAAAAGCATCCACCTAATGCTTATGAGTGTTATTTGGGGGTAGTAAGAGTTGGAAATTTTTTTCTTTTTTGTACTTTTCTGGATTTCTTGAGTTTTAATAATTGATGAGATATCAATTTTATAAGAACAATAACGTCATTCTTCTGCCTCTCCTACCTCCTATAAGGATCATTTGACTCTCTTTGAGTATGATGTTCAGACTTCCTCCTTACCTGGCACTGCCAGCCTCCCCAGTCTCCTCCCATGCACCCTCCCTATCTCACCTCCTGAGGCCCAGGCCCTCACAACACACCCTGCTCTCTGTCATTCCTCTACGTGCTTTGCACATGTAGGGGCTTCTGCTTGGGAAGACCTTCCCCTAACCAGCCCCTTTACCTCCTCACCTGGCCAAACTCTACCCATCCTGAGCCTCAACATGGGCCTCAGGTCAGATAGTTCCCTGCATTGTGTTTTTTGTAGAGATGGGAGTTTCACCATGTTACCCAGGCTGGTCTTGAACTCCTGGGATCAAGCAATCCACCTGCCTTGGCCTCCCAAAGTTTACACTGAATAAGATGCATGGTTAAGGCAGGGTTAATCATGCCTTAACCATGCATTTTATTCACTGTGGTAGAATGTCAGCTCCATGAGAGCTGGGGCCACATGCATCTCATTCATTGTGCCAGTCACTGACCTGGCACAGAGTCAATAACTAATAAATTAACATAGGAAGGAAGATAAGAAGGAGGGGAAACAGGACAGACAGACTATAAATACTAACCGGCTGCCCAACTAGCTTCCAGCTAAAATCCCATCCTCTATTGTTCTTCTTTGATTCATCTCTCTTAGAAAGGTAGGATGACTGGCGGATTCAGGATTCTTCTGAAAGGCACAGATGGAGGTGACATAGCAGATCTGGGGCTCATGGCCTGTGGCGATGACAACCATGGCATTGACAGCAGCAGCTGCCTTTGGTCAAGCTCCTGCCGTTAGCCAGCTGCTGGGCCACGTACCCTCTGCGTGTTCTTTGTGAAGGTCCCTGGATCCTAGGCTTCCCAGGCAGTGTGAGGCCAGCAGAGGTCAAGAAGTGGGAATGGAGGAGCCGAGAAGAGGTGTGATTTCTGGACTGAGACAGGAAGGCAGCTCCTGGGGTCTCTGTGTTATTGCTCTGCCTTCTGTGGCTGGGCTGTTTCTCCTCCCCTGTGTCCCTGCCTCCCGCTCCCTGACCATCCACACAAGCTCCCAGCGAGGCCTGCTCCTCCACAGGGAACTTCCTGATCAACCCCACCTCACTTTGAGCACTCGTCAATTTTTTATTCCCAAAGAGCTATTGCATTAAGTTCAAAAATATATTTTCCATTTATGGATATATCAAATGTTACCATTCTCAAGTCATCAAGACTATGTTTGTTTTTGTCTCTCAAGGTGAATTAAGGTTCCTCAAAGACAGCAAATCTTCATGTTTCTTAGTGTCTTCTCACAAAATAAAACTCTGCCCATGAGTAAATGTTTGTTCACTGAATGAATAAGTAAAAACATTTGCAAGTATTATTTTGGGGCTTGGGGAAGTTATCCAGTTTTGAATTGACTTGGAGTCTAGAAGATTCCTGGACAGAATGTTTTTTCCCATTGTCACCATAAAACTGGACACATGCTGGGCATGGTGGCTTATACCTGTAATTCCAGCACTTTGGGAGGCTAAGGTGGGCGGATCACCTGAGGTCGTGAGTTCAAGACCAGCCTGACCAACATAGAGAAACCCTGTCTCTACTAAAAATACAAAATTAGCCAGGCATGGTGTCGCATGCCTGTAATCCCAGCTACTCAGGAGGTTGAGGAAGGAAAATCGCTTGAACCTGGGGGGCAGAGGTTGCTATGAGCCAAGATTGTGCCATTGCCCTCCAGCCTGGGCAACAAGACCAAAACTCCGTCACAAAAAAAAAAAAAAAGTGGGTGTATAAAAAGTGGGTGATTCACTAACATTAAAAACATTTCTTGTGGGGCTGGGCATGTTAGCTCATGCCGGTAATCCCAGCACTTTGGGAAGGGAAAGTGGTGAATCACGAGCCAGGAGTTCAAGACCAGCCTGGGCAACATGGCAAAACCCCGTCTCTACAAAAAACACAAAAATTACCTGGGCATGGTGGGGTGTGCCGATAGTCCCAGCTACTCGGGAGGCTGAGGTAGGAGGATTGCTTGAGCCCAGGAGGTCAGGCTGCACTGCATTCCAGCCTGGGCAACAGAGCCAGACCCTGTCTCAAAAGAAAAAAAAAAACATCTTTTTGTCCTGTGGCTCGATAGTGAACGTTAAGAACCAGCACCAAAGGCGAGACTTTCCTGTGATTATCCTTTTATTTTTTTGAGACAGAGTCTCACTCTATTGCCCAGGCTGGACTGCAGTGGGTCAGTCCTAGCTTACTGTAACCTCTGCCTCCCAGATTCAAGTGATTCTCCTGCCTCAGCCTCCCAAGTAGCTGGGATTACAGGGATGCGCCATCATGCCTGGCTAACTTTTGTAGTTTTGGTAGAGACGGGGTTTCGACGTGTTGGTCAGGCTGGTCACGAAGTCCTGGCCTGAAGTGATCCACCTGCCTTGGCTCCACAAAGTGTTGGGATTACGGGTGTGAGCCACCACACCTCGCCCTGTGACTGTTCTTAAGTCTGTACTTACGCTTTATGCCTCAGTTTCCACAGTTAAAACATGCTATTTTATTCCTCACATGATAGGAGCAATTTGTATTCATAAACTTGGCCTTCACCTTCAACTTCTGAAGGATTTAATACAGCCCAAATGATGTTGGGGTCTGTGTGAATTCAGTTCTATTTATTTGGCTCCTTCCTTTAAGGAATCAGGATAATGCAAGAAAATTCAATGATGAGATCTTTTGGATTTCAAACAACCGTAAGAGGAAGTGGTGTTTATCTAATGTTTTAGGCATAATACATGTTTGTTTTTTCCCATTGGCCATTTGTGTGTGTGTGTGTGTGTGTCTGTGTGTGTGTGTATGTGTGTCTGTGTGTGTTGGGGAGGTTATTCTTAACTTAAAGAAGTAAATACTTATTTTCCCTGTTAATTCTTTCCTCTGGGGCTTTTGTAGACATTGTGACCTGTGGGGCTGGAGTTGGGGGTCTGTGTCTGAGTATGTGCTAGCAAACGGAAGGAAGGCTGTCTCCCATCTCTTGTGAAATGGCTTCACCCAGTTACTCTTTGATCCAGATGGTTGAGTTAGATGAAGACATTAGTATTTCACCTCTTAGTAAAGTGACTTTAGAAAAAAATACTTAGAACCGAAAAAACTCTTACCCTGTTTGCTTCCAAGCAACGATAGGTTTTGAAGGAGGGGAAGGTGCCTTCACTGGGGCTGTGGGAGACGTGAGGACGAAGGGTCTCCAGGATGCTCACACCAAGTCATCAGGCATCTAATTTTCTGGTGATGAAGAAATCAAGCTAATCCTTTGGTATGATTTTCCCCTCCCAAGAGGCATTCATGTCTCCAGGGGCCATTGGGATTTCCGTAACAGGCTGAAGGAAGTCATCGTGTCTCCTGAGTCCCCAGCACCCCAGATGAACGTGTCAAAGGATGATCCCCAGCCCAGCACTGTGGCTGGAGGGCCGCGGATTCTGTTTTCTTTTAAGTGGAAAAAAATATCCGCCTTCCTGTGTCGTTAGTTGGGGAGAAGATGAAAAGGAAAGGGCATGTGGAAATGTGTGCGGAGGCTCCTTCAGTCCTAGAAATATTAACCTGAGCTTAGAAAGGAACGTGCAAGCTCCTAAGTCCCCTCCCAGGTCTCTGGTTAAGAGCCTGTTCACAGATTGGATTCTGCAGTCCTGCAGTTTAGTTGAAAATCCCCAGTGGAAGCTCTGAACTGTAAACGAAGAGAGGAATTACCAGGATGCCTGCTCCATAGAATGGAAAAGCCCTACAAGCTGCTGATGAGTCTTTTTTCAGCTCTAAAAGTCAAGGAAGGTCTCGGCCAGGCAGGGTGGCTCATACCTATAATCCCAGCACTTTGGGAGCCGAGGCAGGCTTGAGCTCAGGAGTTCAAGACCAGCCTGAAAACTGGCAACGTGGCAAAGCCCATCTCTACAAAAAATACAAAATTATCCAGGTGTGGTGATGCGTGCCTCTGGTCCCAGCTATGCAGGAGCTGAGGTAGGAGGTTGGCTTGGGCTTGGGAGGTTGAGGCTGCAGTGAGCCGAGATTGCACCACTGCACTCCAGCCTGGGCAACACAGTGAGACCCTGTCTTAAAAAAAGTCAAGGTCTTCACAAATCTAGGAGGCAAAGTGGAATTGAGTCTGTGGCTTCAAGGAGAGAGTGGAGGGAGGCAGCTTAACAGGAAGAGAGTAAAGTGAGCAGAAAAAGCCTCTCAGAAAAATAAAGGCAGATGCCAGGAAGGAGACAGGGAACCCCCCCGCCCCCGCCTCCCGTGCTCGACAGGGAAGTGGGGTGGAAAACGTTCCCTATGATATGCCAATTGAGAGTCAGCTAGATCTGTTCCACATTTCTTCCTCCTCCTTTTCCCTTTGTGCATATTTCCTGTGCAGACAGCTTCAGGACGCAGTTCTGGGGAAGCTGATTTCTTCCAGACCTCCCTCTGCCTGCTAGAACAGGGCGTGATTGCTACAGGGCAAACCAGCAAGGGGGCAGCTGAGCACCACACATTAGAAACAAAGGTCCTTCACCCTCCAAGCCCGCTGGGTAGCAGCTCCACCCACTTCCTTTGAAGTGGCCCTCTTGTTTTTTCTAGGATCCAGAATTTTCCTGTAATACATTGGGTCTATTTTTAAACGCACTTTCCATTAGCTGGGAGTAAAGAGTGGAAAAATATAAAGAATTGTAGAAAGAAGTGGAACATAGGCATAAATGTCAATGGTGGGGTTTTATAGGCACATAGAAATCTCCCCTTTAAAAGCCATCGTGATTATTTTTAGAATGAGAGTTGGTCTCAGGGTGGCCTGAGAGGAGGAATGGGAAAAGAACGTTTCGACTTTGACTCTACAGTTCAAACCAGTGATGGCAGTTTGCCATCCTCAATTCAGCACGTAAGCACATGGGCTGCCCACCATCCGGAGCGTGGCGGATGCTATGGGAGATGCTAAGGTGACTTAGACAGGATCTCTGTCCTTAAGAGGTTTCCATCTGATTAGGAGGGGCAGACAGACTCACAGATGGCCATAACAGAAAGCTAAGCATGTCACAGTCACCGGTAAAGTACAGAGCACGTGTGAAGACGAAGGGGCCTTCCATCAGGGGATGGGGTATCTCCCATTCTGTGGAGTTGGTGGCACTGGAGACAGATCTTGAAAGATGACGCCGTGGGAACTGGCCAGATGCCCACCATCTTCTCTTCCTGGTATCAGATACAATGAGTTCTAAATTTCTCTTCAAAGAATCAGTATGTCAGTATGTTCAGCTCTCTTATTCTTTAATTCTCTATTTTAAAGTTTAATTTCCTTGTAATTCTAGTAACAACCTTCTCCACTGGTTCTAATCAGTAGTTCACATCTGTTCCCCCAGCCCCCGCCTCCATCCTGACTCATCCTGGTCACCTTCTTTGACCTAGATAACCCCTGGCCACCTGCTCTGACCCACCCCTAACCGTTCTTCCTGCCAAAACACCCACCCTGCCATTCTAGCTTGGACCCCTGCTCTCTTTAAAATAGCCAATTGGGATTAATCTACCTTGTGCAGTCTAACCCTAGCCAATAGGGGAATGACACAGCAGTAGGGACGACCCCCCCATCAGGCATAAGTACCCCTTCCCCCCATGTCCAAGCGTGCAGCCACCATTGCTCCATCCGTGTGCTGCACCCTTCTATAGAAATAAACTGCGTTGCTGAGAGGATCTATCTTCGAGTGCTATTTCTTTTGCAGCATCGAAATTTTACTTGTAACACGGGGCACGTGTTGCAGTGAGGTTAAAGTCACGTGACTGGGCCATGTGATAGAGCCAGTCTGATGTGGTGGAAGTGACATATGCCACTTTTGGGCCTGTCACACCCCTTGTGTGGTCATCCAAGCTTTCCCTTTCCCTTCCACATAGAGGTCACGTGTTTAAGATAAGCGGTGGAGGTCAGGATCCTTGAGTGCTTCTTGAAAAGAGCTGTCCAGGAGAGCTACCCAACCCACATCAGACTATGATGTAGGAGAAAACTGAATTAAGCCACTAAGCTGCCAGGGTGGTTTGTTATAGCAAGTAGTGTCTCTTAGGACAGATAAATAGGTTTTGACCAGTGAAAATGTGGGACCTCTTCCCTGAGTCTCTTTCTGCCAAAAGTGCCTTTATTGGGACACTCACCACGTCTACGGGTATCGCTTGTTTGATGCCAACCATCCACACCTCACTATTTACCGTGAAAAGGACCTCGTCTATCTTGCCCTCCCTTCCATCCCTGGAACCTAGCACAGTGTAGCACATACAGTAGGTGTTTAGTAAATGGTCTGTTAAAATAGATAAGAGGGTCTTTGTTTGGGGAACATCCAATAGTCTAGTTTGGGAAAGCATAAGATATTTCTGTGTAATGGAGATGGGCGTTTAGGTGGGCTTCTGTGGGGACCCTTAATAAGAGGTGAGGAGTTGGTGCTTACTTTGCAGGCTGTATCCTGAAGCCTCCCTTCCTTTCCTGTTTGCTGCAAAACTTCATGGGTCCTTTTCTTTTGTAAACCTCAGAAACTTATTACAAGTTGCTTATATCTCCAGTCCAACTTTCAGCCTTACTACCCTAAAAGAACAACAGAGAGAGAGAGAGAGAGAGAGAGAGAGAGAGAGAGAAAGATCTGTAATCCCTGTAGTATGAATCTGCTTGTTTAAAGACATCAGAAAACCAAACTCAACTGACTTTAGGTTAAAAACCATTGGCTCATATAACCAAAAAGTCCAGGATAGTCATAACTGCTTCAAGCATGGACGGATCAGGGCTCTCAAACTGTATTGTCAAGAATTTCTGATTTTTCTGCTTATTAAAAGTAACAGTACCAGCTCTAAGCTTAGGCTTTATTTTTTGTTTATTTTTTTGAGATGCCCAGGCTGGAGTACAGTGGTTCAATCTCGGCTCACTGCAACCTCTGCTTCTCGGGTTCAGGCGATTCTCCTGCCTCACCCTCCTGAGTAGCTGGGATTACAGGCTCCCGCCACGATGCCTGGCTAATGTTTTGTATTTTTAGGAGAGATGGGATTTCACCATGTTGGCCAGGCTGGTCTTGAACTCTTGACCTCAAGCGATCCACCTGCTTCAGACTCCTAAAGTGCTGGGATTACAGGCATGAGCCACTGCTCTTGGCTAAGCTTAGGTTTTAAAAGGCATGGGATGTTCCCACTCACCCTCATGCATCTGTGCTATCACTGTGAGAAGAGCTTGCCTGGCGGGCTACTGTCTGTTCAGTCTGAGTCCCCATATGAACACTTGGAATCCAATCTCAGCAAGTAGCCCAACTCAGCCTGGAACCACAGCTTTATGTGCAGATGGGATGACTACCTTTCCCAGTTTGCCCAGCACTGTCCTGGTTTTAAAACTGAGTTCCATATCGCAGAAACCCCATCTGTCCTGGGGAGACTGGAACTGTTCAGCACCCTAAGTAGAGCAACCTAGCTGAGCCTAGCAAGACCAGCCAACACTTAACCAATCTGAATGGTGAGAAAATAACTGTTTATTGCTGAATGTCACTCAGATGTTTATGGCCTTTTGTTACACAGCAATAGCTGATGACACAGTGGCTTTACTAAAACACTGTTAAACCCGTATATTCCTGTCACAGAGAAGCACTTGTAATGCTAAAATTCAGTATTGTGTTTGCCACAGAAATACATCGGCCCGGTGCAGTGGTTCACCCCTGTAATGTCAGCAATTTGGGAGGTTGAGGCAGGCGGATCACTTAAGGTCGGCTGTTTGAGACTAGCCTGGCCAACATGGAGAAATCCTGTCTCTATTAAAAATACAAAATTAGCTGAGCATGGTGGTGCGTGCCTGTAATCCCAGCTACTTGGGAGGCTGAGGCAGGAGACTCACTTGAAATCGGGAGGCGCCAGTTGCAGTGAGCCAAGATTGCGCCATTGCACTCCAGCCTAGGCAACAAGAGCTAAACTCTGTCTCAAAAAAAAAAAAAAAAAAAAAAGAAATACATCATGGAATCACAGAACTGATATGAAAATACAGAAATTATTTGGGCCAAGCTACCTTATTTAGGCAGGTGATTACTATATGCTACTTATATATTCATTTTTGAGTATCTTGTCACTCAAATCAGCAACCTGATCTCATCATAATATTCTATAAGATTCTAACATTGTGTCTTTGTCATGATAGATACAAAGTAAATGATACAGATGTTGAATATATAATGATGTATGGGAAGTATTAATTGATTTGAATGACATCCATTCTTCCAGATAAGGTGCTTCCACATTATCCTTCTTATCATCTGCGTGCCCTAATACTTACCACACCTTCTTCTATGTATGTTTATTCCTCTGTGGTCACTATTAGTCTGTGTGTTCTGGGAGGCCAGGGCCTTCGTGTGTGTTGTTTGCTAGAGCTGCCGTAACAAATACCACAAACTGCGTGGCGTAAGCAACCAAGATTTATATTCTCACAGCTCTAGAGGTTAAAACCCAAGCTCAAGGCACCAGCAGCTTTGGTTTCTTCTGTGCCTCTCTGCTTGGCTTGCAGGTAACCTACTTCTTGCTGTTTTCAAATGACTGCCTCCCCCCGCCCCCGTCTGCTCATGTTTCTGGCATCTCTCTGTGTGTCGAAATTTCTTCTGCTAAGGACGCCAAGACACACTGGGTTAGGGCCGACCCTAAAGACATCATTTTAACGTAATCACCTCTTTAAAGATTTAATCTCCAAATAGAGTCTCATTCTGAGGTACTGGGGGTTAGGACTTACGAATCTGGGGGGGTGGTGTACAGTTCAGCCAGTAACATTTCCTTAACACGGTGTCTGAATGAATGAATACGTGAGTGAGTGTGTTTGGCATAGAGTTTTTCTCTATGTCATTTGGATTGTTCTCCCTTTTCCCCCTTCATCCTTCTCACAATTATCGCTGAAATCCAAAGCTCATACTTGCTGTCTGTTGGGAGTGATGTGCCACCTGCATTCATTTATTTGGTGACAGCTGGTTTCATTTTACTCTCAGTGACAGCAGAGAAAGCAAAAGGCAGCGTAAAAAGAGACTAACAGATACAGGAGGGGAAGATAAAGGGGATCATCTTAACCTGGTTTGAATACTCTGATGTATTTGTAAGCTTTTTATAGTTGCTAGACTGACCTTGGGCAGGGGAGGAGGGATAAATCGCGGCCGGAGAGACTCACTGGTGCTCACATTCAAGTGCCTATAATGAGAAAAGCCTCATTATCAGTTTACAGGAATCTTTGCTTATGAAGTTTTCGCCTTTCAGAGAGACACTCTTTTGGGTGTCTTAATTTCAGGCAATGAGAAAGAAATATATGAGCCAAGAAGTTGGACTTTGAGCCTCAGGCCATCTATGCTTTTGACTTTGTGGATAACTTTAGGCTAATCAGTGTCTTCATTTATGATACAGCAACGCTCAAAAGCAAAAAAGGCTGTAGAATACTATACCCGTGAAACTCAATTTGTATTTCCCCTTAACAGACATACTCAGATTGTTAGTCCATGAATCATCCATTTCTTTTCTTTTCTTCTTTTTTTTTTTTTAACTTTAAGTTCAGGGGTAGACATGTAGATTTGTTTGATAGATAGACTTGTGTCATGAGGGCTTGTTGTACAGATTATTTCATCACCTAGGTATTAACCCTAGTAACCATTAGTTATTTTTCCTGACCTTCTCCCTCCTCCCACCCTCCACTCTCCAATAGGCCCCAGTGTGTGCTGTTCCCCTCTATGTGTCCATGTGTTCTCATCGTTTAGCTCCCACTTATAAGTGACAACTTGTGGTATTTGGTTTTCTCTTCCTGAATTGGTTTGCTAAGGATAATGGCCTCCAGTTCCATTCATGTCCCTGCAAAAGACATTATCTCATTCTTTTTTATGTCTGCATAGTATTCCATGGTGTATATGTACATTTTCTTTATCCAGTTCTACCACGGATTGGCATTTGGGTTGATTCCCTGTATTTGCTATTTTGAATAGTGCTGCAATGAAAGTACACATGCATGTGTCTTTATAATAGGATGATTTATATTCCTTTGGGTATATACCCAGTAATGGGATTGCTGGGTCAAATGGTATTTCTGTCTTTATGTCTTTGAGGAATTGCCACACTGTCTTCTACAATTTTCCTTATCAGTCAGGATGGGCTATGTTAGGCTGCAGTAACAAACATCACCAATATTTTACCAGCTTATATCAACAGAGGTTCCTTTTTTGCTTGTGCTGCATGTTCATTTGGTTCCTCTGTGGCTGTTATCCATGTCTTTTCCACTCGGGAACTCAGGATGGTAGAGCTGCCTCTATCAAGAGATTACCCATCATTATGACAAAGGAAAAAAAGAACATGGTGAATCACAAACTGACTCTTACAAAACTTCTATTCAGAAATGGCACAAATCACATCAATATCCATTTCCTACATTCTACAAGTCATGTGGCCAAGTTTTCACCCATGGGGCAAGAAAGTGTAATCCTCTGGCTGGGCATGGTGGCTCACACCTGTAATCCCAGCACTTAGGGAGGCCTATTGCCTGAGGTCAGGAGTTCAAGACCAGCCTGGGCAACATGGTGAAATCCCATTTCTATACTAAAATACAAAAATTTAGCTGGGCGTGGTGGTGGGTGCCTGTGATCCCAGCTACTTGGGAGGCTGAGGCAGGAGAATCACTTGAATGTGGGAGGCGGAGTTGCAGTGAGCTGAGATGGTGCCACTTCACTCCAGCCTGGGCGACAGAGCAAGACTCTGTCTCCAAAAAAAAAGAAAGCATAATTCTCCTTCAGGGAGAGATGACAGACATTTTGGAACAGTAAGACAGTTTGCCACAGTTGATGCATATAGAACACTAATTGTGCGGGTTAAGTTCAACCTAGTGCTGTAAGTATCAGCTGTTGTTCTTTTTTCTTTTTGTGAGACAGAGTCTCACTCTGTTGCCCAGGCTGCAGTGCAGTGGCGAGATCTCGGCTCACTGCACCCTCTGCCTCCTGGGTTCAAGTAATTCTCCTGCATCAGCCTCCTGAGTAGCCGGGATTACAGGTGCCCACCACCATGCCTGGCTAATTTTTAGTAGAGATGGATTTCACTATGTTGGTCAGGTTGATCTCGAACTCCTGACCTTGTGATCTGGCCCGCCCTGGCCTCCGAAAGTGCTGGGATTACAGGCATGAGCCACCGCACCCAACCTATCAGCTAATGTTCTTAACAGGATTTCAGGGTGCCCTGAGTAAGCCAACTGATAAGTTCACCAGGAGAAAAATCAATTATTTACAAAGAAAGCAATGGGAAGACTTTTGCTTCCCATTACTAGAAGAATAACAGTGGAAATCAAAAGAAGTAGATGGATAGAAAAGATGTGGAGGTAGAATCAGTTGAACTAACTAATCTCTTAGAGTTTTAGAAACTTGACAAAATGATTCTGAAGTTTATGAGGCAGAATAAATAGGTAAAGGTGAGAATTTTATATAAGAAAACTAATGGAGGGGGACTTATTCTGCTAGATAGTAAACATATTGTAAAACTATAATAGTTACAGAGAATGGCATTAAGTCAAGAATGCACAGGCATATCAAGGGACAGAAAAGAGAGCTCAAAAATAGACGACTTAAAATAGTATGTTTAATTACGATAAAGGGGCCAGGTGCTGTGGCTCATGCCTGTAATTCCCACTTTGGGAGGCCTAGGTGAGCAAATCACTCAAGGTCAGGAGTTCGAGACCAGCCTGGCCAACATGGTGAAACGCTGTCTCTAAAAATACAAAAATTAGCTGGACATGGTGGTGTGCACCTGTAATCCCAGCTACTCAGGAGGCTGAGGCAGGAGAATCGCTTGAACCCAGGAGGCAGAAGTTGCAGGAGAATTGCTTGAACCCAGGAGGCAAAAGTTGCAGTGAGTCAAGACCGTGTCACTGCACTCCAGCCTGGGCCACAGAGTGAGGCTCCATCTCAAAAAAAACAAACAAAAAAACTCACGCTACTGTATCCATTGAGACAAAGAAAAAAATTACAATAAAGAAAGTACCCCTAAAGAGTGGAAGGGACAGCTTGGTTAATACATAGTTAATAAACAATTTGGGGAAAATTGACTCTGGGGAAAAAAACAGTTAAGAGTCTCACCGCATTCCAAATTCCAAATAAATTTTAGTTGCATCAAGGAAATATATACGTAAATAAAATAATGGATATATTAGGAAATATATATGTGATGTTGTTTATGTAGTTCCTGGATAAGAAAACTCATTCTTTCCAAGTGTAAAAGCAATAGAAAAAAATCCCCAAAGTAAATAAATTAATAGATTAGCCACTTAAAAAATTTAATTTCCACATACATGTATACATATAAAATCTCATAGAAAAATGAAAAATCAAAAATGAACTTGGAAAATTAACGTCTGATAAAATACATCAATAAGTCATATCCTTAAGAGAACAAAGTACTTGTACTAATAAGATGAAACTCCCAAAAGAAAAATGAGCAAAGACTATGAATAGACAATTTATTGAAGATGAACTATAATAGGATAATAATTAATTGCAGATGGAAAGTTGAACACATTTTCAACCTCAGCAATAATAAAAGAAATGCAAATTAACACCATGACACAACACATTTTGACTTGTTAAAGTAGCAAAGATGAAAAATATTCAAAGGTGGGAGGCTGCATGGGGAAAGGCACTCTTTGGCATTGCTATGGGCACCTGGGTTCGACTACCTTCTAGAGGGAGAGTTTGGCATCACAGATGAGAAACCGCATTGATCTCGTAATTCGCTTTTAGGAATCTGATGGGTCACTTTCAGCCATTCCCTCTAAGGAAATCATCAGAGATGGGGTCATGGACTTAGGTAAAATTGGTTGTTATGACAGCCTTATAATGTCAAAAATCGGGGAACACACAAAATGCTTAGTACCTGGGATTCTCAAGAATAGATCAGTATATGGCACAGGAAAAAGTGGTATTTTTCAAGAAAATGTCTCCCAGGGAGCTGCTTGGCAGTGAAGGGCAGGGAGGGAGGAATGCTACCCTTTGAACAAGTGTCCTATTCAAAAGGTGATACTACGGCATATCCTGCAGAGTCCGTCTCCTTCCCTCTTCTGCCCGCAAGTTCTTGAGCCCCCACCGCCCTTGCAGAGGCAACACTATGTGCATATTCTTCTCCTGCCGGAGGCTTTCTAAGCTGGACTATTAGCTTGACATGTGATTTTCCGAGACAGAAGATTCAAGGATGTTCTTAGGCTGGTGAGAAGAGAAAGGGGACTGTCCGTGTGGTCACAGCTTTTAGTCTCCCGTCACCTTTTCCCCCTCTGTAGGGGGTAGTACATCAAGATGGGAGAGGAGAGCAACACCCAGAAAGGGAAATACGGAAGCAGCTGTGGGGTCTGAACGGAGGGCAGGAGGAAGGAGGAAACAGTGTTGTTTTTAGACAGTAGGGGAAGAGGAAAAGGTGAGAGGAGGCGCCGAGAAAGTTAGTGGGGAAGAGGCTGATGTGAGACCATCTCGCAAGGTAGTCTCCATGACTTAAGCAACAGGCTGACCCACCACCAAGTGAGCAGGTGAGAAGCCTGCAGAAGACTAGGTAGATGTCCCCGGAAGTGAGGTAAGGCAGGATGAGAAGGTTGCCAGGCAACGCTGAGGCCCGGATGGACGCCTGGGCTCGTATTTGTAGTGGCATCTTCGGCACAATATGGTGGACCTCTCCACCAAGAGGAAACCATAAGGTTTAGGAGCAGAGGAAGAGGAAGCTTGACTGACTCAGGGTTGGGGGTGCTCAAAGGAAGCGGTGGCCGTGTACCCAACACTAGTGAGGGCAGAAGGGTTGAGTCCCAGGTTAGGGCTGCTGAGAACAGACCAGTAGGCTAACTGGCCAAACATGATCGAGGCCAAGGACTGAACGCCTCACTGAAGCTGGGGCCAGGGCAGCGTGGGTAAGAGTGAAAAATGGGGAAGGGAAAGAGCAGGGCATTCCAGGTCAGACTTCGAGATTGCCTGAGTAACTATGTGTTCAGCAACCAGAAACGAAAGGCAAGAAGCTAGCTGGGCCGCATCTGGACTTTGGTGGGCACTAGGCATTTTTGCCTTTGAGGGTCTCTTCCTCCATAGAAATAAAATTTAAGAATGACATTTATACAAATGCGTTGGTGTAAAGGCAAATCTATTAATATTATATGTTCAAGCATTGTCTTCGACGAAAGTTCAGGGTTTGTTCCTCGCTCTGATTTTAAAAGGAAAACATTTCTTGCACTCCTACAAGTATTTTGGGCCTAGGCGCTCTTCCTGCTGTACCTGGTGGAAAAGTCAGCCCTATGTGCAGCCTCGAAAATCGGGAGGTCCGTGCCAAGGACCTGGGAACCCGTGTCCAAAGGAAGCCCGGATCTAACTCCCATGGCTCCCCAGCACCCTCCACGCTTGGCTCTTCCCAACCATTTCCTTTTCCCTAAAAGGCCCAACTTCACGTCACCTTGATGTGCCCACGCTGTCTTTCTAACCCTTTTTCCTCCTCTTCCTGGACTTTCTCGTCCAGCCTGCCCTGTCTTTCCAGCCTCACCTTTTACCACAGGTGAGTGCCAGGCACACGGGAGTGTACAGATGGAGACGGTGTGTTCATGGAGCCTTGGGCAGAAGCACGGAGTCAACAGACACGGCATTCCAAAGGAGGGGCTGCCCCCATGGGCAGAATGTTCCAAAGAAGTGCCTGTCCACCGAGTACTTGAGTCCTAAACCCCTCACACATCAGGAGTATTAAAAGGGTCCAACACTGAGAGTAAGAAGAGGGTTTCTTTGGATGTGTTGTTCTGTGAGTCCCTTCTGTCTCTTCTCCACAGTGGGAGAGGAGCTTTATTCTGACCCTTAAGAGAGCTTTGCCTTCTTGAGATGGGACACAGTGGTCTGGTATCTGGCGCCTTAAAGGCTGGGAGAGGGGCTGGTAAGCTGTGTTTTGGGCAAGGGGAGGGAGAGGCATCTGTATGGAATGTTCTGTCCACCAAGAGTTTGCTGGGTAAAGCATGCTTGAATATTATCTCCTGGACCAGCTAGTGGGCCATGGGCATAGAAGCAGCCAGTATGAGGTTTTCAGGTCCTGCTACAGAGGCTACCTGACCAAGATGGCGAACAGCCTTCAGTAAATAGAAGTGGATGGTGCCACAGGATTCCCAGGGCTGAGAAAGGTCCAGCCAGCAAGAATAGAGATGCATCAGCCTGGCCTAGGGGGCTGCTGGGTGAGACCCTACAAAAGTACCCATGAATGAAGGTTCAGCTTTAAACATACCAAGACCAGAGAACCAGAAGCCATATGGCCATCATGACGTCAGCCATGTCCCAATTTTTTTGGGTTCCCATGACCTTTTCTTCCTCCCAAAGGGGAAAGAGAGAAGAAGCAATGAGGTCTGGACTGGGGGCAGGGAGAACAATCAACTTTAAATTGACTTTGGAGTTCTGATTTTTTTTTTTTTTTTTTTTTGTGGCAGAGTCTAGCTCTTTCCCCCAGGCTGGAATGCAGTGGCACAACCTCTGTCTCCTGAGTTCAAGCAATTCTCTTGCCTCAGCCTCCTGAGGAGCTGGGATTACAGGCACCTGCCACCATGCCCCACTAGTTTTTGTATTTCTAGTAGAGACAGGATTTCCCCATGTTGGCCAGGCTGGTCTTGAACTCCTGACCTCAAGTGATCTACCCGCTTCTACCTCCCAAAGTGCTGGGATTAAAGGTGTGAGCCACTGCACCTGGCAGGGTTCTGATTTTTATATGAACTGGACATTTTAATGATGGCATTGAAATTGGGTTTTAGGACTCAAAAGGCGTGAAGAACCATTCTACCTCAGAGTGACAAGAAAAGGTAAAGGATCTACCCCATACCCCACCTAGGGGAAGGAGAGTTGTCCCTGCAGAGTGCACTTAGAAGGACAGTGGGAGACAGAAAGAAAGAAAGTTGCTTTCTGATTGTATATGATGGGTCATGCTTGTTCAATATAATAACTGCTCTGGGCATATCATCAAAACACTCTGCCCTCTTTCTGCTGTGTCTTTGTTTAAGCTGCTCCCTCAGCTGGGAAGAATGGCATCCCTTGCCCTCTTGTTGAAATTCTCCTCCTTCAAGATCAAGTTTAAATTCTGTTCTCTGTAACCTTTTCCCCAATCGCCAATCTCTAGCACTTTCATGAGACTGATGCATAAAGTCAAAATTCCAGCTGATTTAAATTGCATAAATCGTATACCATAGGGAAAAGTTGAGTAAAATAAAAAGAAACCCCACTACCCAGAGATAAACATTAAGAGCAGGTGTTATTGATAAGCCAGGTACTATTTTTAAGTGCTTTGCAAATAGCAACTCATTGGATCCCCATGGCATCACCATAGAGTGGGTTCTACTACCATCCTTATTTCACATGGGAAACTACATGTGGAAAGATTAGATAACTTTACCAAGGTCTCACAGCCTACAAATTGTGGGGCCAGGATTTGAACCCAGGTGGTCCAGCCTCCATAGGCTGAGCTCTTAACGACCACACTAGGCTGCCTCCCTTGCTACATATCTTGGTGCCAGCCATGTCACAAAGTACTCTGGTTGGATCATGCATGTGATAATGAGTAGTGCATTATCTTCTTTAAGGCAGACATACATAGCCATGTCAAGCCTTTTACTATATAAATATACACATATAAACATACATGCAAAGAATAAATATATAATTTATACATATATTAGGGAAAACAAAATAGGATATCCTACATTATATATATATATATATATATATTTTTTTTTTTTTTTTTGAGACAGAGCCACTCCATCACCAGGCACCAGGCTGGAGTGCAGTGTCCCGACCTCAGCTCACTGCAACCTCCACCTCCCGGGTTCAAGCAATTCTTCTGCCTCAGCCTCCCGCATAGCTGGGACTACAGGCGCGCACCACCACGCCCAGCTAATTTTTTTGTATTTTTAGTAGAGACGGGGTTTCACCATGTTGGCCAGGATGGTCTTGATTTCTTGACCTCGTGATCTGCCCGCCTCAGCCTCCCAAAGAGCTGGGATTACAGGCATGAGCCACCATGCCTGGCCTATTTTTTTTTTTTTTCTGAGGCAGGGTCTCGCTCTGTCACCCAGGCTGCAAGTGCAGTGGCGTGATCTTGACTCATGGCAACCTCCGCCTCCCATGTACAATAGAATCTCCTGCCTCAGCCTCCCAAGTAGCTGAGATTATGGGCAGCCGCCACCGTACCCAGCGAATTTTTGTATTTTTAGTAGAGACAGGGTTTCACCATCTTGGCCAGGCAGGTCTTGAACTCCTGACCTCGTGATCCACCCACCTCGGCCTCTCAAAGTGCTGGGATTACAGGCGTGAGACACCGCACCCAGCCCCTACATAATATTTTTAAGCATATTTTTCAACTTACTTTTAAGTTGAATGTCCTTCTATATCAAGAAATATACACTGCTATTTTTTTTTTGAAAGAAAGAAAAAGAGAGGAAAGAAAGTGAGAGTGAAAGAAAGAAATACACTGCTATTTTTAATGGCTATATACTCTTTTATTGTAACATAATGTAATTAATCAATTTTCTGGTTTGGGACATTTTGAATTTTCTGGTCCTTTGTGATTATAAATATTGATTGACACTTTTTGGTATAAATCTTTCTTCACTACTCCATTATTTGCTTAACACAGTATATTAGTTTTATCACAAACTACCAACAAACTTAGCAGCTTAAAACCAGTCATTTATTACCTCACAATTTCTGCAGATCAGGAGCCCAAGCATGGCTTAATTGGGTTCTTTGCCTAGGGTCTTTTGTGACTGTAGTCAAGGTGTTGACTGGGCTTCATTCTCATCTGGAGGCTCAACTGGGGAAGCATCTTCTTCCAAGTCCACTCAACTGTCGGAAGAATTTATTTCATTATGTCTGTAGGACTAAGAGCTTCCATTTGTTTTTGTCTTTGCTACCTGTCAGCAGTTCACACATGGCAGCTTCACACATGGCAGCTTGCTTCTTCAAGGCCATCAGGAGAGCAAAAATGAGTCTCCTAGCAAGATGGAGTCTTACAAAATGTCATCTTCTAGATGGATTCCTAAAAGTAGAAGAATGGGTCACAAGGTACACCAAATTCTAGGATTTTTTTTTTCCCATACATATTGTCAAATTGCACTCTGGAAAAAATTGTACCAATTTACACTCCCACTCAACAGTGTACAAGAGTGCCTGCCTCTCCAAACTGATGCCAACACTGGGTACCAGTATTATTTTTAATTTGTTAATCTGATAATTGAAAACTTGTTTCTCATTGTTTTAACTTTGAGATGGCCAGTTTTACACACTTACTGGATCATGCATGCCAGAGTGAGTAATATATGTCTTTAAGGCAGACATCCGAGGAAGCCAGTTTGTGCTCAGAAGGTTTCTTGGTGAGCAGGAAGAAGAATGGAGAGGTATACTATATTCATGGATTAGAAGACTCATCATAATAAAAATGTTTATTCTCCCAAAATTGCCATACATATTTAACACATTTCCCATCAAAATCCCAGGAAGATTTTTTTTTTTGTAAAAATAGGCAATAGTATTCTAAAATTTATATTGAAAGGTAAAGATAAAGGAACTAGAATAATTAAAACAATTTTGGAAAAGATAAATAACATGAGAAGACTAAGTCTACCCAATTTCAAGACTTATTGTGCAGCTATAGTAATAAAGACTGCATAGGATTGACAGACACTTAGATCAATTGACCAATTAGACAACCGAGAAATAGATCCACAAAAATATTCCCAACTGAGTTTTGTCCAAAGTACAAAAAAAAGTTCAATGGAAAAAGATATCGCCTTGTAAAAATGGTGCTAGAGCTACTGTTCATCCATGGACAAAAATATGAACCTTGACCTATGTCTCACACCTTTACAAAAATTAACTCAGTATGGGCTGGGCACAGAGGCTCACTCCTATAATCCAGCACTGTGGGAGGCCAAGATGGGGGGATCAGTTGAGGTCAGGAGTTTGAAACTGGCCAACATGGCGAAACCCCATCTCTACTAAAAATACAAAATCAACTGGGAGTGGTGATGCATGCCTGTAATCCCAGCTACTTGGGAGGCTGAGGCAGGAGAATCATTTGAACCCAGGAGGCAGAGGCTGCAGTGAGCCTAGATCTTGGCACTGCACTCCAGCCTGGGTGACGGAGTGAGACTCCATCTCAAAGAGAACAAAAACAAAAACAAACACCTCAGAATGAATAGTGTACTTAAATGTAAAATGTAACATTTTAAAACTCTTAGAAACGGGAGAAAAATATTTCGGATCTAGTGGTAATTCTTTGACTTGAGAACCAAAAACATGATCATAAAGTGAAAAATTGATAAATTGGGATTCATCAAAATGAAAAAAATTTGCTCTGCAAAATACCCCTTTAAGAGGATGAAAAGATAAACTGTAGAGAGGGAGAAAATATTTGTAAGCTACATATTTGACAAAGAACTCGTATCTAGAATATAAAAAGGAACTCTCAAAATGCAGTAGTAAAAATACAAACAATTTGACTGGAACATGGGCAAAAGACATGAAGAAACATTTTATTGAAGAAGATTAAAGATGACAAGCACATGAAAAGATATTCAACATCATTAGCCATTACGAAAACACAAGGTAACCATGATATGTCATCACACACCTATCAGAATGGCTAAAATAAAAAATAGTGACAACATCAAATGCTGGTGAGGATGCAGAGAGACTGGGTAACTTCTATGTTGCTGGTAGGTGTGTAAAATGGCATTTTATTTATTCCGGGGGACCGTATGGCAGTTTTGTTTGCTGAGCCATGATATAGTGGAAATAGAACATTGGACTTGCATGCCAACTTTGTCACTGAACTGGCTGAACAAGTACCATTCCTGCAGAGCTTTGGTTTCTTCATCTGTAAACTGGGGATGAAAATAGTACTTACCCATAATTAGGAGGATTTAAATCAGGGGGTGGCAAACTACAGTCCAAATCTAGTCTGTCACCTGTTTTGCAAATAAAGTTTTATTGGAGCACAGCCATAATCACACCACAGGATAGAGTTGAATGTTTGTGACAGAGACTGGCCCACAAATCCATTTAGTAGATGTACCTTTTTAGAAAAAGTTGCCAACCCCTGATCTAGATGATAGAACGTATATAAAAATGTTTGAAAATAGTAAAGCATTGATTGTCATTGTTATTATATATCTTTAATAACAGACCTTCTGTTTCCCCAGAAGAAAAAATGGTTTTCTCACACAATGCCAATCTGAGCAGGTAGATTTTTAGACAGCTTGGATAACATATCCCCCAGTAAGAGTATCATGCTAGCAATATTATATCTCATGTAAGTAATATTATAAACAGTTTGACAGATAACACTTTTTATTATGAACAGTTTGAAACATAAAGATGAACTCCATATATCTACCAGCTGGATTTAGGAATTGTTAACATTTTGCCCTATTTGCTTTATGACTTATATCTCTATCTCTCTATCCACCCACCTTACCTAACTGTGTTTGTATATGATTTGCCCAAACATTTCAAAGCAAATTGCAGACATCATGAGCCTTCACCCCTAAATACTTCCTTAGCATGTGTAACCGCCCAAGGAGTTCACCTTACCTGCTGCCTAGACAGAGCTGATTCATCAAGGCAGGGGAATTGCAATAAAGAGAGAGTAATTAATGCAGAGCCGGCTGTTCGGGAGACACAAGTTTTATTATTACTCAAATCAGTCTCTCTGAGCATTCAGGGAGCAGAGTTTTTAAGGATAACTTGGAGGGTGGGGGAAAGCCAGTAAGCCAGGAGTGCTGATTGGTCAGGGCTGAAATCAGTCAAAGCTGTCTTATTGTGCTGAGTCAGTTCCTGGGTGGGGCCACAAGATCAGATGAGCCAGTTTACCAATCTAGGTGGTGCCAGCTGATCCATCAAGTGCAGGGTCTGCAAAATATCTCAAGCCCTGATCTTAGGAGCAGTTCAGGGAGGGTCAGAATCTTGTACCCTCCAGCTGCATGACTCCTAAACCATCCTTTCTAATCCTGTGGCTAATGTTAGTCTAGTCTCCAGGCAAGAAGGAGGTCTGCTTTGGGAAAGGGCTGTTTAAGCTATAAACTACATCTTTGTTTAAGCTATAAACTACATCTGTGTTTAAGCTACAAACTACAAACTGAGTTTCTCCCAAAGTTAGTTCAGCCTGCGCCCAAGAATGAGCAAAGACACCTTGGAGGTTAGAAGCAAGATGGAGGCGGCTAAGTTAGATCTTTTACTGCCTCAGTCATAAATTTGCAAAGGCGGTTTTGAATGCATCTCCTGTGAATAATGACTTTCTCCTGTGGAATCACAAAATCATCATCACATGTAATAAAAGGTGCAACGATTCCTTAATATCATCTAATATTCAATTTTCTCCAATTGTTCACAAAATGTATTTCTTACCTTTTTTTTTCAAACCAAGAACCAAGGAAGTTTATCTCACTGTGTTTGGTTGTTCTGTTTCTTTTTATCTTATCCCTCCACCTTTTCTCCCCATGACACTGACTTTTCGAAGAGACAACTTCAGACAATTTAAACCAAATAAACGATGGGCTCTTGGTGGACAAGGCGATTTTTTTTTCACTATGCCTCTGAGCACTTAATACAGAACCAGCTGAAAAACTACTTTTTGACTTATCTATTGTGCTATGGCAACTAGGAGTGTTCTGAACAGAAGGAGCAGGAAGCCTGTATCATTATCTGACTAATTAGTTAATTAACTTTTACTCTGTGTGAGGCAGTTACCCTAAAACATTCTGGTTTTGTGCTACCTGTTGTGAGACCAGCTGTCTGAAGTGGTGGAAGAGGGGCCTTTGATTTGGCCTCCATCTTGAGGACAACTCAAAGACTGACTTTTGCCCTCAAATAATTTAAGGGGTAATGGGTAAGATACAAAAGGTGGAGGATGGAGAGTAGCTCCCGGCATCACTCAAAGCTCGACATCCCATCATCTGCTTTTCCTTTTAGTGCAATCACCAACACTGTCCAGGGAAACGCCCTCCCATTTCTTTTCTATTATATTGTTTGCCTTCGGTAATTGTGTTCTCCTGGTTGGGAGTTTAGCCTTTGGATTCTTTTCTTGTGTTAATTCAAACAATCCAGCAGACTTGGAAATGGTTTCAGGAGGGGACCCTTGAGTATCTGAGGGTCTAGTGAACGGTGGGGAACATTCTAACATTATTTATTGGAAACCATGTAATACATGGAATTAACATTGCATATTTTGAAGAAAACTTTGAACTTCATGGTCAGATTTTTCTGAACATCTAGAAAATGAGGAAATTTTGGCTGAAAGTTGAAAGCCCTTGTGTTTCCTCACAGCCAACAGTAAATCTTTCCTAGAAGTTCCAGTGTGAGCTGATTCCCAGCCACTGGGGCTGATCCTAAAATAGATTGTTAGGCGTAACATAGAAGTAAAAAGCTCCATTTCTGGGAACTTTGGAAGCACAAGGACTGCTCCGTTGACTGAAACAAAGAGGAAACAGACAGGAAGCAGAGTTTGGATGCTGGTGAGCCTACAGCTAAATCTCTGCTGGTCTATTTGTATTTCCTTGGGGAGAACTAATTGGATTATACATAGCTCCCAGAAAGAACCAAGCCATTATTATTATTATTACATTTCTTTTTCTTTCTTTCTTTCTTTCCTTTTTGAGATGGAGTCAGGCTCTGTTACCCAGGCTGGAGTGCAATGGTGCGATCTTGGCTCACTGCAACGTCTGCCTTCCGGGTTCAAGCAATTCTCCTGCCTCAGCCTCCCCAGTAGCTAAGGCCACAGGTGCATGCCACCACGCCCAGCTAATTTTTGTATTTTTAGTAGAGAGGGGGTTTCCCCATGTTGGCCAGGCTGGTCTTGAATGCTTGACCTCAGGTGATCCTCCTGCCTCAGCCTCCCAAAGTGCTGGGATTACAGGCGGGAGCCACCACGCCTGGCCATTATTACATTTCGTTAGAAGGCCTAGCTGCCTGAGAATTTGGAAGCACTTTCACATATTTTGTGGCAACTGTCTGGTTTCTATGATTGTGGTTTGGGCTCTCTCTCTCACGCACACGTCGTCTTCTGCCTCTCTCTGTTGCCTCTTTCCTCCTTCAGGTCTCTCAGCCCAGCATCGCCTTCTCAGAGCAGCCTGCCTCCCTCCCCCAGACTAGAAAGATCCCCCTTTCAAATACCCTCACGGCACCCACACCTCAAGACAGGCTGCAACTGAATGTCTGTCTGTCCCTCCCTGTCTCTGTTCTATCTCCAGGGCCTTCCACCCTGCCTGGCAAAGAATCGGCGTGCTCACATCAGGCATATTTTAATGAAGGTGCTGTTACAGGAAAGGGGTCCCAGTCCAGACCCCAAGAGAGGATTCTTGTATCTCAGGCAAGAAAGAATTCAGGGCAAGTCCATAGAGTGAAAGCAAGTTTATTGGAAAAGTAAAGAAACAAAAGAATGGTCACTCCATAGACAGAGCAGCACCAAGCTTTGCTGGTTGGCCATTTTTATGGTAATTTCATTATTATATGCTAAACAAGGGGTGGGTTATTCAGGAGATTTCTGGGAAAGGGGCGGGCAATTCCCGGAACCAAGGGTTCCTCTCCTTTTAGACTGTATAGGGAAACTTCCCGATGTTGCTATGGCATTTGTAAACCGTCATGATGCTGGCGGGAGTGTCTTTTAGCAGCTAATGCATTATAATTACCATATAATGAGCAGTGAGGGTGACGAGAGTCGCTTGCATCACCATCTTGGTTTTGGTGGGTTTTGGCTGGCCTCATTACCACATCCTGTTTTATCAGCAGGGTCTTTATGACCTGTGTCTTTGGTGCCAGTCCTGCTGACCTCTTTTCTCATCTTGTGACTAATAATGTCTAACCTCCTGGGAATGCAGCCCCGTAGGTTTCAGCCTTATTTTACCCGGCCCCCATTCAAGATGGAGTTGCTCTGGTTGGAACGCCTCTGAGAGTGAGTTTGGGGAGAGTTAGAAATTCACCAAGGCTTTCCTACATAAGCAGGCCGAGGATATGGACAGAAAATTGACAAAACAAACACAAACCCTGAAAAATATGAAAATCAACTTTTAAAAGGTCAACCTAAATTGGATTCAAAGAAATGCAGATGAAAATATTTTCTGTCATCAGATCAGCAAAGAAGAAAATAATATGCACACTGTTGCAGTGAATGAGATTCTGGTAGAAGCGTGTTTGTTGGCATAAGTATATTAAACACATATTACAAACTAAACATGAACGTATATAAATAATATGTAAACATATAAAATGTGTTCATGAATTATATAAACATATAAATGCATAAATCAGTAAGCAGTGATGAAGACAATGATGTTAACAATCCCAATCACAGATGTGAACATTTGTTGAGGGCTTACTCGCACTACTTGTGACATTTTATATATATTATCTCACTTAATCCTGATAACAACCCCCGTTGTCTGAAGTACATACCCAAGGCCTGTCGTCTCACACCAAGGATATCAAGGAAGCAGACACACAGGGAGCGAGTTTAAGAGCAGAAGTTTAATAGGCAAAAGAAAGAGGGAAGCTCCCTTGTGCAGAGGAAGGGGTCCTGAACAGGCTTCCGGGTTCTCGGCAAGATGAGGTTGGTTTTATAGATGAGCTTGAGGAGGTGGTATCTGATCTACATAGGATGCAAAAGATTGGTTGGACCAAGTGTGCCATTTACACAGCATGCAAACAAGCAGGCTATCCCACCCTAATCTATTTTTATGCAGATGTGTTCTCTACCTGGCCAGCGCCATGCTGCCTGTTTCCTTACTGCACACGTGGTGACAATAGGGAAGATGGAGCCTCTATGTTGGATCTGCCGGCCTCCTAGGCAGCCCCTTTCTATTGGGATAGCTGCCGGCATTTACCCGTGCAAGCTTCCAGCTTGCTTATCTATATCTGCAGCTTGATTTTTCAGGCTGCTCTTTGTTAGAAAAGAAATGATTTGGGGGCTGCTTTTTATTAAAAGGGAAACCTTGCTGGAGGACTCTCTAACCCTCACTAACTGCCTAAATAATTTCTTTCTAAGAGGGACTATTGTCATCATCCCCATCTTGTAGTGGCAGAGAGTTAAATAGCTGTGCTGCACCCCTGTGGACTCAGTAGGGCTGACATTGTGTCTAAGAGCTGAAGAAGTGACCTGGAGACAGCAAAGGAGGCATAGGGTTTATTGGGGTACTCACATACAGGGGCAGTCCAGTGGCGGCAGGCTGGCCAGGAGAACCACTACCATTTGTAAAAAGCATGTGGTTGCTAACAGCACTTTCACTTAGCATCCTCCACCTAGCAACTCCATTCAACCCCAACAAACAGTCTTGATCCCCCGTACAGCCGGCATTGCAAGAGATGGGCTGGGGGTTTGGGTGTCCTTCTTAGAGAAGGAGTGCATCTCTGAGTGGTTGGCCACTCCCGGATTCCTTCGCTCAGGACTCTGAACTCATGTTCTTCTTAGACTACAAGGTTATTCTCAGACTATGCTTAAGCGATTGCTGTCAGGTACGTCTGCCACACAGTAGTTTTGCCAAAGATCACCCGGTAGCGACCAAAGTGGGATCTGAACCCAGGCAGTCCTCTAAAGTCTATGCTTTACTGTCCTACCTAAAACAATGTTTATGCCCCTTGGCCTTCTGATTTCACTTCTGGGAGTCTAACTCAAGGAAGTATTTCTAAATAAAGATTACCGTGCACAAGCTGGGTGGCTCACACCTGTAATCCCAGCACTTTGGGAGGCCAATGCGGGCAAATCATGAAGTCAGAAGTTCGAGACCAGCCTGGCCAACATAGTGAAACTCCATCTCTACTAAAAATACAAAAATTAGCCGAGTGTAGTGGCATGCGCCTGTAGTCCCAGCTACTCAGAAGGTTGAGGCAGGAGAATTGCTTGAACCCAGGAGCCGGAGGTTGCAGTGAGCTGAGACCATGCCATTACACTCCAGCCTGGGTGACAGAGTGAGGCTGTGTCTCAAAAAAAAAAAAAATTATTATGCACAAATACATTCACAGAACCATTATCCAAGACACCTATTCCATAGATGATTCGGTTGTCCTTAAACAGGTGTTTATAGCTGGGTGTGGTGGCTCATATTTGTAATCCCAGCATGTTAGGAGGCCAAGGCAGGAGGATCCCTTGAGACCAGGAGTTCGAGACCAGGAGTTTGAGACCAGTCTGGGCAACATAGCAAGGCCGCCATCTCTATAAAATATGTTTTTAAAAATTACCAGGGTGCAGTGACTTGTGCCAGCTACTCAGGAGACTTAGGCAGGAGGACTGCTTGAGTTCAGGAGTTCAAAGCTCCAGTGAGCAATGATTGTGCTACTGCACTTGAGACTAGCAACAGAATGGGACCCTGTCTTAAAAAATACATATTTATGGCTGGGCGTGGTGGCTCATGCCTGTAATGCCAGCACTTTGGGAGGCTGGGGCGGGCAGATCACCTGAGGTCAGGAGGTTGAGACCAGCCTGGCCAACATAGTGAAACCCCATCTCTACTAAAAGTACAAAAAAAATTAGGCAGGTGTGGTGGCTGAGGCAAGAGAATCGCTTGAACCCAGGAGGCGGAGGTTGCAGTGAGCTGAAATTGTGCCACTGCACTGGGTGACAAGAGTGAGACTCTGTCTTAAAAAAAAAAAAAAATATATATATATATATATACACACACACACACAGACACACACATATATGTATATATATATTTATGATGAATACAAAATAACATAAAAATATTCTGGTGAAATTTTATGTGGTAACAAACTCAGACTTACACCATATAGAAACTCAAACTGCACGGTAGCCACACTAATCATAAAACTGAATCTATAAGATATAATATTAAATCATAAGCGCTAGATCCAAAACTAAATGCATCACGTGATTACATAGGTAAAAGAATCCAACACAACCATGCCTCAAAGAAAGACTGAAAGAAAATCCACCAAAATATTGGCAGCGATTGGGCTTGGGTGGTGAAACAATGAATAGTTTTCATTTCTTTTTTGTACTTTCTCTGATTTTCCATTTTTTTCATTCACAAACGCTACGGCTTTTATAATTAAAAACATTATTTAACCTAAAGGAAAACAAGGTTTGTGTGAGGGGGTAGGTTGGGAGGGTAGCAGAAAGGGAAAATTCAGCCAGGAAGAAACTGATGGATAGATATTTCTCACTACGTGGAAATCCAAAGAGGCTGAGACGTGGATCTCACTGGAAACATTGCTTCCAAAGCGTTTGGGGACTGTGTCACCTGCAAAGGCCTTGGTGTCTTGAGCACTTCACTTTGTAACTGATGACTCATTGCAAGGTCCTGCAGTGCTGACTTGGGAGAAGTAGCTGATAGCGGTCTAGTTTACAGTCCCCACTCCTCAACTCCTCATTCTTTTCTTTTTTTTTTTTTTGATTTTTAAAAAAATTTATTTATTTTACTTTAGGTGCATACTGTATCTAGCATTTCTCCCCATGTTATCCCTCCCCCCCACTCCACCCCCCACCTCCCGCTGTCTTTCCCCTATCCCCCACAACTGCCCCCAGTGTGTGGTGCTCCTCACCCTGAGTCCATGTGTTCTCATTGTTCAACACCCACCTATGAGTGAGAACATTCGGTGTTTGGCTTTCTGTTCTTGTGTCTGTTTGCTGAGAATGATGGTTTCCAGATTCATCCAAGTCCCTACAAAGGACACGAACACATCGTTTTTTATGGCTGCATAGTATTCCATGGTGTATATGTACCACATTTTCTTTGTCCAGTCTATCACTGATGGGCATTTGGGTTGGTTCTAGGTCTTTGCTATTGTAAACAGTGCTGCAATGAACATACGTGTGCATGTGTCTTTATAGTAGAACGATTTATAGTTCTTTGGGTATATACCTAGTAATGGGATTGCTGGGTCAAATGGAGTTTCTATTTCTAGACCCTTGAGAAGTCGCCCCACTGTCTTCCACAGTGGTTGAACTAATTTACACTCCCACCAACAGTGTAGAGTGTTCCTATTTCTCCACATCCTCTCCAGTATCTGTTGTCTCCAGATTTTTTAATGATCGCCATTCTAACTGGCATGAGATGATAACTCAGTGTGGTTTTGATTTGCATTTCTCTAATGACCAGTGATGATGAGCATTTTTTCATATGATTGTTGGCCTCATGTATGTCTTCTTTTGAAAAGTGTCTGTTCATATCCTTTGCCCACTTTTGAATGGGGTTGTTTGTTTTTTTCTTGTATATCTGTTTTAGTTCTTTGTAGATTCTGGATATTAGCCCTTTGTCAGATGGGTAGATATGCAGACATTTT
>CAUYLG010063029.1:0-18785 GCA_963573385.1 Cacajao melanocephalus | reverse complement strand
TTTTTTTTTTTTTTTGCCGCTAGTCTAGTTCATTTGTAGAGTATCTACATGGTTCACAGCATACCCATGGCATGATCCTGGGATTTCAAACCAATGCTTTCTATTTTGTTTTGTTATTATTATGTTTTTAGCTAGTGTCTTTTGTGAGCGCAAATTAAGGGGTCCCTCAAGAAAAGATCATGACCTGGTATAAAATAAAAAAGGACTAATTATTTTAATGCGTAATCCAGAAGTAGTCTTCATTATTGTCATACGATATTCAGTCATCTAGTAACTTAACCAAAATAAAATACAATAAATTGTTTTGCCTTGTGTTCATAAAATAACAAAGAAAGGGGTTCTGGTCTATTCACAAAATGGGAAATAATAAAGAAAAAATGTTAAATTTTATTTTGTTAGTAATTTACAAAGTATGAAATTACAGAAATAGATAATAAAATGCCACTAAAGTTGGTGATTTTATTTACTGTTCATGGTATTAACAAGGAGCATGATATTTGAGGAACTGATTTTACAGTGTATCTCTACAACTAATACCATAATCTATTAGACCCATATCTGGCTATCTATCACAAGAAAATAACAAAGACATTTAGAAAAGCACTATAGTTATGCTGTGCATAATAATGTTTCAGTCAATGACTGACTACATATATGATGGTTGTCCTGTAAGATTAATTATATGGGTTTTTTTAACTTTTAAGTTGAGCAATACATGTGCAGTTTGTTATATAGTTAAACTTGTGTCACGAGGGTTTGTTGTAAGATTTCATCAGTCAGTTATTAAGCCTAGCACCCATTAGTTATTTTTCCTGATCCTCTCCCTATCTCCACCTTCTACCCTCTGAAAGGGCCCCGTGTGTGTTGTTTTCTATCTGTCCATGTGTTCTCATTTAGCTCCCATTTATAAGTGAGAACATGTGGTATTTGGGTTTTGTTTCCTGTGTTAGTTTGATAAGGATAATGGCCTCCAACTAGAAATAAAAAAAAAATTTTTAAATTCATATTAAATAAAAAAAGAGCCTGAATAGCCAAGGCCGTCCTCCTAAGCAAAAAGAAAAAAGCTGGAGGCATCAGGCTACCCAACTTCAAACTATACTACAGGGCTACATTAACCAAAATAGGATGGTACTGGTACAAAAACTGACACATAGACCAATGAGACAGAATAGAGAACCCAGAAATAAGACCATGTGTGGTCTTGTTTTTGAGAAATCTGACAAAAACAAGCAATGAAGAATACTGTATAACGAAACCCCCTATTCAGTAAATGCTGCTGGGATAACTGGGTAGCCATATGCAGAAATTCGAACTGGACCTTTTCCTTACACCACATACAAACATTAACTCAAGATGGAATAAAGACTTAAATGCAAAATTATATGGTATTTTTACTGTAAACTTTTCTATGTTTAGGTACACAAATACTTACCATTGTGTTACAATTGTCTATATACGCAGCACAGTAATGGGGTGTACAGGTTTGTACCCTAGGAGCAATAGGCTATACCATATAGTCTAGCTGTAGTAGGCTCTACCATGTAGGTTTGTCTAAGTATGCTCTGTGATGTTTGCACAATGACAAAATCACCTAACAATGCATTTCTCAGATGGTAACGCTGTTGTTTAGTGATATATATATAACTGCCAAAACCTGAAAACACAAAAGCATTCAATGATAACCAAGTGGTTTGTTGTTGTTGTTGTTTGTTTTGTTATGTTTGAGACAGAGTCTTGCTCTGTCCCCCAGGCTGGAGTGCAGTGGTGTGATCTCAGCTCACTACAACCTCTGCCTCTCAAAGTCAAGTGATTCTCCAGCCTCAACCTCCCGAGTAGCTAGGAATACAGGCACCTGCCACCAAGCCTGGTTAATTTTTTGTGTTTTTAGTAGAGATGGGGTTTCTTCATCTTGGCCAGGTTGGTCTCGAATTTTTGACCTTAGGTGATCTGCTGGCTTTGGCCTTCCAAAGTGTGCTGGGATTACAGGTGTGAGCCACCATGCTCAGCCTCCCAAGTGGTTGTTTAAATTATAATACATCAACCACATATATATTATTCAACTATTAAAGTGATGGTTATTATTATACATTGACATGAATAAAAGCTTATGAACTCTAATGTTAGGGAACAAAAAAAAACAGGATAAAAATTTTGTGTACACTATACAGATATTTAAAAATATGCATCTGAAAACGAGGGAATAATACTCCAAAATCATGGTAGCTGCTATTTTGGGGCTGTGTTTTATGGATATTTTTCCTTTTCTCCTTTCCAAACTTTTTTTCTGATGTGGTTGTATTTCCATTATTTTTATAATGTTTATTAAAAAATCAAACATAGTAATTTTTAACTCATTATTTGTGAATTATAAACAAACCCTCAATGAAAATAACTATTTAGGAAAATGGCCCCTGTCCAGCTCCCCAGTGTTTTGTAAGCATGCCTTTATTTCTAAATTTTTTTGATGACACACAGAGGAAGAAAAAAATATCAAAGATAAATGAGGCAAAGCCTACTGGTCACTGGGAAAGGCTGATGTGCCATGAGAACTGTTACTAACTGCAGGGGATTTGACAGACTGACTCAATTGTATCTATTTCCACACATTTGTGATGGAGGCTAGAAAATGTTTTGTAAAAATACATTTTCATAAAATGGCTTGTAGAATATGGACCAAAGCTTGTGAATGGTATGATGTTTGAAATGGTGGGTAAGTCAGCTGAGAGGAAGGCTGTGAAAGACCACAGCTGGTTGTTTTTTTGTTTATTTTTTTCAGAGTAATTTCACAAACCTTCCAAATTAGCATCTGCCTTTTGAGAGTTAGACCTGAGAGATAGAACCTTCAAAGTCTGTGATATTTAAATGAGCTTCTTGTTTGCTGATAAGTTTTGATGTAGTGTTATTTCTAAATTTAAGGTTACCAGATATCTACAGTTCTGGGATCAAGCCTGGGATTTGGTCTTGCTTTCCCAGCTGCATTGTATCACTAGTCTGGAGGAACAGCTTGAAAAATTTAGCCACTCCTGGGGGAATAAAGGATTAAGCTTGACTTTCTTTATGGAATCAACATTTGGTTCAGTATTTTTTTCTGTGTATTCATGCATAACTACATAGACAAACAAATTGAATCGATGATTGAATGTCATTTTGTCCTTCTTATGAAGACTAATATTTCACTTTCTTATATTTTCTGTATATAAGAATGGAGAGGCTTGAAATACGGTTCTTCATCATGTGTATGAGGGTAAGATGTGACTATATGGTTCTTCAAAGTGTATTGTACCTCATTTCTTTACCAAACAAAAAAGATCGACTGAAATGGTCTGTTTCAAAGAGACACACCCCCTTTGCCTCTAAGCTGGAGGGCGTATGCTTTTGTGAAAATGTATATATGTTTACATAGAATGAATTGGGCTTTGTAAATCAGATCAATCAGAGAAGTTATCTAGTTTCCCCACTTGGATAAATACTACTTCTAGGATATTTGAAAGTTTAGAGCTGAATTATTAAGATCCCATAAGAACTAGAGAATCATGAGTGGTGAGCTCCACCCTAGGTTGACTTCAGCAGTGTCCAGCAGTAATTAGTGATAAAGACAACCTCTCTTACTGGGAAGACCTAGGGAAACTGCATCTGAATTAAAAGTCATCTGTAAGAAATGAATTAGGTCTAAAGTGTTTTATTTTGTTTTTAGTTTTTAACTAAAACTGCCCTGAGGAATTTAGTCTGGTGTACTACAAAATGACCTCTGCTGAGAACTTGAGTAGAGCTTTTTCCTGTGTTTCTCTATGGTTTTTGCAATAAACTACTTCTCTGGTCATTTGGACACAATCAGTTAATTAGTGATTTCCTCTTCCTCATTGTAATCTTCACTGATACAGATACTATTAGTAGTCACAAATTTGTGCAACTCATAAATCTCTCTGAACTACTTCAAAAGTAGTAATTGCTCTGAAATAAACTTCTCTAAACTCTTATAGTGTTACATGTGTAGAGTCTGTTTTGTTTTCCCTGGTAGTCTTTTTATTAATTTCCTATTTTACTTTAATGGCTCTTAATTCCTTATTTATGCTAGCTTTCCCTACCTTGTGTTTTACGTGGTTAAAAATCATCTAGTTACACTAATCTCTCTTGCTACTCTTCAGGCTATTTTACCAATAAAAACCTCATAGAGTTTTAGTTACCTTCCTACAAGAAAAGGTAAAAGAGAAAAAAGGCTTTGTTTTCTCTTGCTTCCATTAGTGTGTTCAATAATTTACCTCAAAGATGGAGGCTTTGTCATGAAATCTTTGCCAAGGTGTATGTCCAGAATGGTATTTCCTAGGTTTTCTTTTAGAGTTTTTATAGTGTTAGGATTGACATTTGTAAATTACATTTATTTATCTTGAGTTGATTTTTATATGTAGTGAAAGGAAGGGGTCCAGTTTCCATCTTCTGCATATAGCTAGCCAGTTATTCTAGCACCGTGTTTTGATAGGGAGTAGTTTCCCCATTGCTTTTTATTGTGAACTTTGTGGAAGAGCAGATGTGATCTTCCGATATAACTGTAGGTGTATGCCTTTTTTTTCTGATTCCCTAACCTATTGCATTGGCAATTCCAACAAAAACAAAAATTGACAAGTGGGACACTTGCATTGGGCCTGTGTACCCCCTTTGTTTTGGCCAATTTCTCCCATTTGGAATGGGAGCATTTATCCAATGCCGTACCCCAACTGTATCTTGGAAGTGACTAACTTACTTTGGATTTTACAGGCTTATAGGTGGGAGGGACTTGTCTCAGATGAGACTTTGAACTTGAACTTTTGAGTTAATGATGAAATGAGTTAAGATTTGGGGGAACTACTGAGAAGGCATGATTGGTTTTGAAATGGAAAAAAAGCATGCGATTTGGGAGGGGCCAGGGGTATAATCATATGGTTTGGCTCCATGTCTCCACCCAAATCTCATCTTGAACTGCAAGCCCCATAATCCCCACATATTGAGGGAGGGATGTGGTGGGAGGTGATTGGATTATGGGGGCAGTTTCCCCCATGCTGTTCTCATAATAGTGAGTGAGTTCTCATGAGATCTGATGGTGTTATAAGTGTGTGACACTTCCTCCTTCACATGCTTGCTCCCTCTCTCTCTCTCTCATGCCTTGTGAAGAAGGTGCCTGCTTCCTCTTTGACCAAGATTATAAGTTTCCTGAGGCTTCTCCAGGCATATAGAACTGGGAGTCAATTAAACCTCCTTTGTTTATAAATTATCCAGTCTCCAGCAGTATCTTTATAACAGTGTGAAAATAGACTAACACAAACCTAATTAAAGAGCCTCTGCAGAGCAACAAATAAAGTAAAAACAACAAAAAATTATCAATAAAGAGACAACCTATAAAATGTGAGAAAATATTTCCAAACTATGCATCCAACAAAGGTCTAATATCCAGAATCATAAGGAACTTAAAGAAATAAGCAAAAAACAACTCCATTAAAAAATGGGCAAAGGACATGGACAGAAACTTTTCAAAGGAGGAGACACACATGGCCAACAAGGACATGGAAATGTACTCAACATCACTAATCACTGGAAAAATGCAAGTCAAAACCACAATGAGATACCATCTCATACCACTCAGAATGGCTATTACTAAAATGTCAAAAAATAAGACACTGGTGAGGCTGCAGAGAAAAAGGAACATTTATACACTGCTGGTGAGAATGTAAATTAGTTCAGCCACTGTGGAAAAACGTTTAGAGATTTATCAAGGAACTTAGAACTACCATCTGACCCAGCAATTCCATTACTGGGTATATATCTAAAGGAATATAAATCATTCGACCATAAAGAAACGTGCACACATAGGTTCATTGCAGCACGTTTCACAATAGTGGAGACATGGAATCAACCTACATGCCCATGAATTGTGGACTAGATAAAGAAAATGTGGTCCATACACACCATGGATATACAATGGAATACTATGCAGCCATCAAAAAGAATGAAATCCTGTTCTTAGCAGCAATATAGATGCAGCTGTAGGCCATTATCCTAAGCAAATTAATACAGGAACAGAAAACCAAATACCATATGTTCTTACTTATAAGTGGGAGCTAAACATTGAGTACATATGAACACAAAGAGAACAATAGACATTGGGACTTACTTGAGGGCGAAGGGAGGGAGGAAGATGAGGATCTAAAAACTACCTAGCAGGTATTGTAATCATTACCGGGGTGACGAAATCATTTGTATACCAAACCCCAGCAACATGCAATTTACCTGTGCAAACCTGCACATGTACCCTGCTGAACCTAAAATAAAAGTTAGAGAAAAAAACAGTAAAAAATTTTTAAATAAATTGTATATCAACCCCAGAAAAGATACAGCCAAAATAAAACTAGTTTGAAAAAAAATTATGTACAACTGATGAATCTATTTATCTAGTACCATCATTTTTCTCTGATCATCATACTTAGAACTATTATTAGACTGGAATAAAATGTATCTATCAGCAAGTTATTGATATGTAAAATCATGCACTAAATTTCATTAAAAAAATCAAGAGTTTCAGATTTTCCTTCTTAAATTATATTCAAACATAGGACCTAATGAGACTCTGGGACTGCAGTCAACAATGACTTTGGTTGAAAAATATATAAATCATTGCTCATTAGTAAGAAAATTGCAGAGACACTGAATCACTTTATAAATATACACAACAACAACTGTGTCTGTATCTAGTTTCCATGAATTGGTCATCCAAACAAAAGATCTGCCTGGACTGTTTTGTTTCTTAATGTGTATACTTGAGGTCCTGAGCCTTCCAATTATGCCTCATGAGTTCCTAGAGTTATAAGGTACATGAGTGAATTGTTAAATAACCTAATTTAGTCAAACTTAAACGTTATGTTTTGAAAGAATGGCTCGACCAGACAAAAAGGCCACATATTATACTATTATTCCATTTATATAAAATGTCTAGCAAAGTCAAAATTAGAGAAACAAAGTTGATTAGTGATTGCCTGGGGCTGTGGGTGGGAACAGGCACAAGGATCCTTTTGTGGCCATGGAAATGTTCTAAAACTAGACTGTGGTGATGGTTATGTAGCTTGGCACATTTAGAAACAATTTTGAAATAAATATGTGTGTGTATGTACACACATACATGAAATAATGGCTTGATTAAAATGTTATTTCAATGATTGTTCCATTAAAGTTACTTAATTTACACTTATTTTACAATCTGTCATTTTTCTACCCTAGAGGATGATAGAAAAAAATCCTGGAAATTTGCTCTGCTTTTCCATTTTCCACAATGAGGAAGGGTGTACATGCCTTATCTTCCAATTTTAACCACTTAACTGCAAAGCTGAGAATAATGACAGTGACTCAAGTTTTCTCTGGAGAGAAACGAAAAATGTATGTAGGTACCTAAATTTTGCCTGCCTTAACACAGCTCTGCATCCCTCGGAAACTATCATGGTGTTAACATACATGGTTACTCTCCATAAATATCTGCTGAATGAATACATAGAGAACTGTATGCATACATGGCTCCAACTTACAGCTGTTGAATCTATAACAGAGTTTCTCATAAATGTAAGAAGTTTGTATTAAGTAATTTATAACCTGCTATTTATTCTGGTATATTATGATGGTTTAAGGTCAAAGCACAGAAAATACTTTCAAGTATCATTTCATCTGTACATTAAATGTTATAAAATATTATTTTTTTCTCTTTCAACAATTGAATATTCCCCTGGAGGTGAAGGGCAAAAATAGTTAAAATATTACATCAACTGACTAGAATACAATGGAAAACCATTTTACAACTGCAAGAAGAAAGGGCTATTGCATGTTCTGGTTTATTTATAAAACTATGTTGGGAAGACCCACTTGCAACTCAGTTTTTGGCAATAGACCTTGTTTAGGAACAAATTCAATAGAAGAGTGCATTAATGAATGATAAATAAATATGTTTTTGCATATAAAAGAAATTAATTCATTATAACCTGAGTTTGGCTTCTGATAGTCAATTCTACTGAACTAAAATGAAATATTTAACTCAGTTGCAAAGTGCTAATTTCATAGTCCCCTTCTTTCCCTCAAGATGTTCCTGCATAGGTGTTATGGCTAGTTAACTGCAGTTTTTCTCAATAATTCACAATCTGCAATGAATCAAAAACCTCTGTGTGAGTGACTGTAGAAAATGATAACACTCAGTTTATTATGTACCACATTCCTGTAGCTGTTTAATGATAGGAACAGTTACCACAGAATTTATTATGCAAAACTATTAGACAATTGATTTTTCTCACTAGATGCCAACTTAATATGTATTGATGTACACCCATATACACCCACATGTAAACTTGCATATACATTAACACACAAAAAAAGTTGCACATTTACTGCAATTTTAGTTTTACATATAATTAACGAAAATTCCAATATTATGTTCAAAATAAGACCTGCTATTTTTTATTGTCCCATCTCAAAATGGTTATATGAGAAATTTATAATTTAAATTCATACATGGCTACATAATTGTAGTCAGTAAAGAATGCATCTTTTCCTTCTATGGAAGCTACCATAGAGAAAATTTAGGCGTCATTGTAAATTAGTGGTCTATGTCTCAGACCTAGTCAAACGCATACCTGTCTTTTAACTGAGATCACTAAAAACTGTACTTACCACAATGAATCCATTGGAAAATTTACTTTTGCAAGTAGATCCATAATCAGAATATCAGTGCTCAGTTTATAAGCATGCTTTCTGGACAGCCTGTTTGTTAAGAAACAGTTGGTAGTTGCTTTCTGTACCTTTGGTCCTGTGGCGGAGGTATAGTGTTCTTTTTGTTTTTTGGAGACGGAGTCTTGCTCTGTCTCAGCCTGGAGTGCAATGGCAAGATCCTGGATCACTGCAATCTTCGGCTCACTGCAACCTCTGCCTCCTGAGTTCAAGCATTTCTCCTGCCTCAGCCTCCCAAGTAGCTGGGATTACAAGTACTCGCTACCACGCAGGCGAATTTTTGCATTTTTAGCAGAGATGGGGTTTTGCTATGTTGGCCAGGCTGGTTTCGAACTCCTGACCTCAGGCGATCCGCCTGCCTTGGCTTCCCAAAGTGCTGGGATTTCAGGCATGAGCGATAAAATGTTCTTATAACTATAATCCAGCCTCTTGTTCAAAATTAAAGCCTGCCGTGGAGGCCAATGTGTGTACTTCATGCTGCCATAACTGCCATGTGTTTTTTCACCTTAATAACTTACATCAGCAGAGTTTCCACTGTGTGCTGACTTTTAATTAAGAGGCTGATGATATGTGCCTGAATAGGATTTTCTAGTGGCATAGGTAATACAGCACTAAAAGAAATTTGTGCCTCCTCTCTATCCCTGATCAATTGAAATAACACCCAAGAAAGCACATCTGGACCAGAAGACAACTTTTTAACACATAGGCTTTTTAGGACCTTGAGGAATCATTTGTTAATGAATAATTCTCTAACATTTTGTTTGATAATGTCTGCCTTTTCTACTACCCTGGAAGCTCCCCCAGGAATAAGGGCCATATTTTTTCTTTTGTTTGCCACGGGATACACAGTACCTTTAGCATAGTGCTTAGTGAATGGTAGGAAGTTGATACTTATTTGTTAAAAAAAAAAAAACTCATAAAATACATCTCTGTGAGTAATCACTTACCTGGCACTATTCAGTTACAAAAAGTCTTACTGGCTTGTTTGATTACTGCTGTATGGATTTGGTAGTATTGTTATTCTCAGTAACTTCCACTATGCTTTGTAACATTCAAAATAATGTCTCAGTGAGCAAAGATCATGCCACTGTGCTCCAGCCTGGTTAACAGAGTGGAACCCTGTTTTTTGATAATAATAGTAGTAATAAATATCTCTAGTATAAAGACCTATTAAAAACAATCAATCTCTTTGACTCAATGTTAAAATTTCTTCTTTCCAAGATGGTAGAGGGTTATTAAAAACCGAGTTTTCTTCATATTCTCCTTAGAACTGGGCTTTAAATATATAAGCCTTCAATTATTAACCAATCGAGATTTCAATGACCTGTATCTGTTTGTGCTTAGAATAAGCACCCCATGCCTGCAGCTTGTATGAACCAGCCACTCTTTGGAAGACTGTGTTCACATGGAAAAGCGGTTCTGATTTCCTTCTCTGAGTAGCCCCTGGCTAAAATGGCAAAACTTATCACAAAGTGAGCATCGAGACTAGGATGTGCATTGCTTTTCAGGATCAGTCGCTCCCCGTCTCACTGGCCCTTAGACTGGAGGATTGTTGTTCTGAGGATTTATTTGGCATTTGTGAAGTACTGACAAGGTCCCCAGCACTGAATAAAACACCGAAGGCGACATGCTTCACTTTCCCACTGGGCTTAGAGTTGAGGCAATTACGGTTCTGGGTTTTGTGCATGTTTGGAATTTAAAACTGTTGCTTTGTCAGTGTGTTGATTTTATGGTCAGTCTCAAGAGTAAGTGGATTTCAAAAACATAGCCAGTTAAGAGGAGAATTGGCTGACTGTTAGATACAAGTATCTGGATAATAGTAGTATCCATCCCACAAGATGGTTCTGAAAGGAAGGTTATAATTGACTTAAGCCTTTTTTTGATGCCTGTTCTTTTAAACATGTGGCTGGAAAAGCCTCTTCTGGTCTCTCAGCTCAAATGCTCAAACATATTCTGTAACAGTCATGCAGCCTGGTCTAACACAAAGAAAGTATTGTACTTCATCACTTAGCTAGGTTTTCCTTCAAGATCAAAAGTGAAAGCTATTTCCATTTGAATTGGAAATACGCAGTAAACATTTTCTTGATAGAACTTTTAAGATTTCTCTGTGCACTGCTGGGAAGGTAAAAAGTAAAATTGGGTTGTATCTCCTTAAGGCAGTGAAAATGGAAGGAGGAATATTTTTTTTCTGAAAATGTCACAGGTTAATATCAAAGAGACCGTCAAACTGTTCAGTTGCATAAGGGAAAATACTTAGAAATGGGAAATAGGATTCAGGAACACAGTAAAATCTTACAGATTGATTGTTCGGGATACTTTCAACAAGGGCTTGCCTTGAGTTTAGCACAGAATGATTTATAAAGAGTTTGTAAATCAGTTCATCAGGTAAAGACAATTACAGTGGGAGTTTGATTCCAAAATCTCTTAACTGTGTTAGAAATACTATTTTCATGACAGCAATTAATATGCAAAAACCAATTGTTCTTAACATGGATTTGATTAGACAATGTTGTATTGTATAATACAAATTTATAGTAAATGAAAATAACAGAAACTGTTTTTTCCCCTAAGTATTATGTAACTATCTGCTTAAATCAGGGGCTTGCATCTTGTATGTATCACACCCTCCTTTCCCTTCATTATTTATGGGTCCCAGCCCCAGTCACGAAGCAGAAAAAAGATGAGGGTCATCTACCTGGTTAACTGATTTAGTTCTTTTTATTTTTTCCATTACGGTGAGTCCAGCACATCATATGCCATTGAGGAAAGCATAAATGAGAAGGAGTCATGAGGATATAGACCTGCTTCCTTCTATTGTCTCTCACATCAATTCAGGAACAATTTTGTGGGGAATCTACCACTGGGAAAGAGTCCCAGGAGGCTGACCATGGCTGCAGAGGTGGGGATCTGGTGGGAGAGAAACATGATATGGCTATGAAGATGAATATGAGGAGCTCAAGGTCCAGCGAGCCCATCCAGGTACCTGGAAGTCCTTGACATGTATCACTGGCATAGATGGGAGAGTAGGGGTGGGCACAGCATCCCCTCAAAGAGACGACTGTAGCTGGTACTTGGAAACAGGGAGGTTCATGGTGTTTGAAAAAGGAAGAACAGAATAAGCAAGGCACATTCAGAGTTGAGAGAGGCCATGACAAACTCTAGACACAAAAATGTGCCTCCAATCTCATCTTGGCCCAAGGTCCATGCCCATTCTGAACTAGGCCAGGAGCAAAGTCCTGTTGTGTCATTTGCCAGGTTGTGTTTGAAAGAACCAGAGGAAGCTGTGCCCTCCATGAGAGCAGAGCAGTTCTAAGCAGTATTATTTTTCTGCTGATGTGCAGACAGAAACTTACATGCAGGGGCTGGTTCAGAATGTTCTGTCCTACTCAGGGAACAGTGTTATGGGATGGACTTCTTGAAGCTGCTCGTTTAAAGGCAGCATGGAACATATGTACCTGAGAAGACATGGTACTCACAGTTATGGCTGGGGGCCTGCTTAAGGACCCCAAGGTAATAACAGCAAGATTTTCCTCTTTAACTCTGGATGACCTCATTAACAGTTTACTGTTAATGCTGTAAACGCATCAGCATCTGTAGGCACTAGTACCTGCTTGCTTTTTGTTCTGGGTGTGAAACCCGTGATAATTGCTTTTGACAGTACTTATTTTCACTTCTTGATCGTGAGTTGAACCTTCCTTTCAGGAAATTCCTGCCTTTAAAGGAAATTCTGAATTTCTGGGATCCTCCAAGATTAAAGGAGTTGCCAGAATGGGGCAGAGAAACATGAAGGCATCTTGAAAGGTTTTAAGCTACAACTTTTAGTGTTTCTCAGAGACCTGCTTTTCATAGAGAGGAACAAGACTGAACAACATGACAGGAATATGAGAGGGGCAAGTCTCAACCTAGAAGACTCCTCACTGAAATGTGTTGTCATTACTAGTTATGATGACAGGTCATAAAGCTCCAATAGGCCTAAGTGTTGTTCAGATTCTATATATTGATGGTTACTAAAAAAATAGAGCAGGAAAACAAGCTTTGATAGTTCCTGAGAGGACCTTCTTTGATATTATAGGAACATGAGATACACCCCCAGTGGGAGTGTTTTCTGTCCATGAAGTAACCAGAGTCCCCTTGGCAGAGAACAAGAGCTCCCAGGAGTAATGGGACAGGTTCCACAAACCTCCGAAGTTGCCCCAGCCTGAAGCTGGAGAGGGTGGATGACGAAGGTTGGTACAGTTTGTTCAGAAAACTCATTAAAATAGCTCAGAGTATGTTGTTGAGGGCTCTGTCTTCCCCCAGTGTCTTTTTCTTCCTTTACTTTATGAAGTATTCTGACAAGTTCAGTATGAATTTTCCCTTCTGATATTTATTTTAGAATAAAGAATCTTTTAGTAGGAGCATTGCTCTTAAGAATTTGTCTGAAAGGATTTTTTTAATGGTCATCACTGTAATGAAAATCAAAATCTAAGATTCTGAATCTTAAGATCAGAACTAGACAGCTATATATGCAATGTAAAATTATAAAGACTTTCAGTCTCAGACCAATAACAATTTCTTGTTTCAAAATCAAAATAAAAACATATTCCTAGAAGCAGATATTTTATAAAGGGATATAAAAAAAGAGTAGTGGAGAGGCCACATAGCACAAGGCTAAGGTCAAGGACTCTGGAAAAAGAGAACCAAGATTTTAATTCCAGATTCAACATTTAAAATTATGGCATCTTGTTCAAATTAGTTAGTCATGCTGTGTCTCAGTTATTTTCTCTAAAATGAGGATAATGGCGGTACCTGACCACAAGGCTGAAAATATTATTTGACTTCTTCACTCTGGGTTCAAGTTCTACTCTAAGAGCCTTGGGCTCTAGATATAAATGTAGATTTTTACTTGTCATCTGTAAATCTATGCAAGAAGAGAGGGAATAAAATAAAACACCAATTTAAGTGACAGGAATGCATATCATATTATACTAGCTATTGAAGAAGTGGAAGAGGTTCTTTATTTTGAGGAAGATTATTTGGGCTGAATAAAAAACGTCCAGTGTTTAATCTTCATGGTATCCTAGATTATTTAGCTTTGCCATCCCCCTCCCGGAGTGTCATGCTGTTGTCTGTTACTTAACGAAAAGGGTTTTGCCAACCCCAGATCATTTGGAAAATAAATGCCAGCTTCAGAAAAATATTATGACAGAAGTTGCTACCTGGCTTTGAAAAGAAGAACTACTTTTCACTTTTCATTTCTCTGAGGGCTGGGATAATGCATTTGGTGAGGGCTGGTGAAGGAAAATGTAATGAAGTCCCTGAGACTGTGTAAAGGTGGGGGTGGGAGGATACTTAAAAGGAGAGGTTTGAAAGAGATGCCATATTTTCGAGACTGGAAATCCTGGGAGAGCTATCAAAAATTGGGGTGAAAATGTGTGGGAAGTGGCAGTGTCACTTGGCTTGGATAATCACCATTAGATTTCTCTCTAATGCCCAGGAACTCTGTTGAAGATTTGCTAAACAAAAGTCAAAAGGCACAGCTATTCATTTTTTATTTTTAGTCAAAACTAGTTATATGAATCAATGAGAACTGAGAAACTTCTGTGGTGGGTAGAAGAATGTCATAAAGATTTACCAATGTGTTTATTGTTTATTGTTCCGCTAATAAAATTAAATTCTAGGAGCCTCTGGGTGTAGAGAAAGGAAGGCATGGGGGTGGGGGCTATAATGTAGAATAATGGTCCCCCACCTTTTTGGCACCAGGGATAAGTTTCATGGAAGACAGTTATTTTCATGGACTGGGTTTTGGTGGGGGTGGTGATGGTTTCAGGATGGGTCATGTGCATTTACATTTATTGTGTACTTTATTTCTATTATTACATTTTTATCCATTTTTTAAAATTATACTTTAAGTTCGGGGATACCTGCGCAGAATGTTCAGGTTACATAGCTATACATGTGTCATGGTGGTTTGCTGCACCCATCAACCCATCATCCCATCATCTGTATTAGGTATTTCTCTTAATGCTATACCTCCACTATCCCTCTGACCCCCGACATTCCCCAGTGTGTGTGTGATATTCCTTTCCCTGTGTCCATGTGTTCTCATTGTTCAACTCACATTTATGAGTGAGAACATGTGGTGTTTAGTTTTCTGTTCCTGTGTTAGTTTGCTGAAAATGATGGTTTCCAGCTTTATACATGTCCCTGAAAAGGACCTGAACTCATCCATTTTTATGGCTGCATAGTATTCCATGGTGTATATGTGCCACATGTTCTTTATCCAGACTATCATTGATGGGCATTTGGGTTGGTTCCAAGTCTTTGCTATTGTGAATAGTGCTGCAATAAATATATGTGTGCATGTGTCTTTATAGCAGAATGATTTATAATCCTTTGGGTATATACCCAGTAATGAGATTGCTGGGTCAAATGGCATTTTTGGTTCCAGATCCCTGAGGAATCACCACACTTTTTTCCACAATAGTTGGACTCCAACCAACAGTGTAAAAATGTTCCTATTTCTCCACCTCCTCTCTAGCATCTTTTGTTTCCTGATTTTTTAATGATTGCCATTCTAACTGGTGTGAGATGGTATCTCATTGTGGTTTTGATTTGTATTTCTCTAATGACCAGTGATGAGCTTTTTTTAAATGTTTGTTGGCTGCATAAATGTCTTCTTTTGAGAAGTGTCTGTTCATATCCTTCTCCCACTTTTTGAAGGGGTTGGTTTTTTTCTTGTAAATTTAAGTTCCTTGTAGATTCTAGATATTAGCCCTTTGTCAGATGGATAGATTGCAAAAATTTTCTCCCATTCTGTAGGTTGCCTGTTCACTTTGATAATAGTTTCTTTTGCTGTGCAGAAGCCCTTTAGTTTAATTAGATCCCATTTGTCAATTCTGGCTTTTGTTGCCATGGCTTTTGGTGTTTTAGTCATGAAGTGTTTGACCATGCCTACGTCCTGAATGGTATTGCCTAGGTTTTCTTCTAGGGTTTTTGTTGCTTTTGGTCTTATGTTTATGTCTTTAATCCATCTTGAGTTAATTTTTGAATAAGGTATAAGGAAAAGGTCCAGTTTCAGTTTTTTGCATTTAGCTAGCTAGTCTTCCCAACACCATTGATTAAATAGGGAATCTTTTCTCCATTGCTTGTTTAGCCAGGTTTGTCAAAAATCGGTGATTGTAGATGTGTGGCATTATTTCTGAGGCTTCTGTTCTGTTCCATTGGTCTATATATCTGTTTTGGTACCAGTACCATGCTGTTTTGGTTACTATGGATTTGTAGTATAGTTTGAAGTCAGGTAGCGTGATGCCTCCAGCTTTGTTCTTTTTGCTTAGGATTGTTGGGGCTCTATGGGGTTTTTGATTCCATATGAAATTTCAAGTAGTTTTTTCTAATTCTATGAAGAAAGTCAATGGTAGCTTGATGGGGACAGCATTGAATCTATAAATTACTTTGGGCAGTATGGCCATTTTCACGATATTGATTCTTCCTTTTCATGAGCATGGAATGTTTTTCCATTTGTTTGTGTCTCCCTTGAGCAGTGGTTTGCAGTTCTCTTTGAAGAGGTCCTTCACATCCCTTGTAAGTTGTATTCCTAAGTATTTTATTCTCTTTGTAGCAATTGTTAATGGTAGTTCACTCATGATTTGGCTGTCTCTTGTCTATTATTGGTGTATGGGAATGCCTGTGATTTTTGCACATTGATTTTGTATCCTGAGATTTTGCTGAAGTTGCTTATCAGCTTAGAGAGATTTTAGGCTGAGACAGTGGGGTTTTCTAAATATACAATCATGTCATCTGCAAACAGACACAATTTGCCTTCCTGTCTTCCTATTTGAACACACTTTATTTCTTTCTCTTGCCTTATTGCCCTGGCCAGAACTTCTAATACTATGTTGAATAGGAATGGTGAGAGAGGGCATCCTTGTCTTGTGCTCATTTTCAAAGGGAATGCTTCCAGCTTTTGCCCATTCAGTATGATACCAGACAATACCTTTTTATTGATATATATTCAAATTTATTTATTCTTTTTCTGTGCTGTCAGTGTTAGTATCTGTTGATTGTTCCTCCTCATTTATGTTTCCAGTTATGAAGACTTATTTTGTATTGCATTTTAGAAATTTGAGGTATTATGATGTGACTCAGTTTCCTATTTAAATGTCATGACTGTCAAGCTAAGACGGTAGTCAGGGCTGTGTTCACACACACAATCTGTGCAGATATCTAGCAGTCAGGAGGAGCTAGAGATGATAGGCTTTACTCAAACAACCTCTGCAGATGCCCACCCGTCAGGAGAGGAAGTGTCTCCCTGTTATCACCTTGGGATGGTAGCCAGGCTCTGCTCATACACATAGCCTCTGCAAATGCCTACCAGATTGGAGACAAAGCTACTTCCTCACTATAGAGGTTGGGTAGAAGTCAAGGCTCTGGTCAGACAGTTGCAGTGCTGGCAGCTGTGCACAGTGGAGCTAGGGAGGGATAGACTGACTCTTCCTATTTGAACACTCTTTCTTTCTTTCTTTCTCTTACCTGATTGCCCTGGCCAACTTCTAATACTATGTTGAATAAGAATGGTGAGAGAGAGCATGCTTGTCTTGTACTGGTTTTCAAAGGGAATGCTTCCAGCTTTTGCCCATTCAGTATGATATTGGCTGTGAGTGTCATAAATAGCTCTTATTATTTCGAGGTATGTTCCATCAATACCTAGTTTATTGAGAGTTTTCAGCATGAAGCGGTGTTGAATTTTATCAAAGACCTTCTCTGCATCTATTGAGATAATCATGTGGTTAATGTCATTGTTTCTTTTTATGCGATGAATTACCTTTAGTGATTTGCATAGGTTGAAACTGTCTTGCATCGCAGGATGAAACCAACTTGATCGGGGTAGATAAGCTTTTTGATGTGCTGCTGGATTTGGTTTGACAGTATTTTATTGAGGATTTTTGCATCAGTGTTCCATCAGGGATATTGGCCTGAAATCTTTTTTTGTTGTGTCTCTGCCAGGTTTTGGCATCAGGATAATGCTGGCCTCATAAAATGAATTAGGGAGGACTCTCTCTTTTTCTGTTGTTTGGAATAGTTTCAGAAGGAATGGTACTAGCTCCTCTTTGTACCTCTGGTAGAATTCAGCTGTGAATCCATCTGGTCCTGGGCTTTTTTTGGTTGCTAGGCTATTAATTACTGCCTCAATTTCGGAACTTCTTATTGGTCTATTCAGGGATTCAGATTCTTCCTGGTTTAGTTTGGGAGGGTGTATGTGTACAGGAATGTATCCATTTCTTGTAGATTTTCTAGTTTATTTGTGTAGAAGTGTTTATAGTATTTTCTGATGGTAATTTGTATTTCTGTGGAATCAGTGATGATTTCCCCTTTATTATTTTTATTATGTCTATTTGATTCTTCTTTCTTTTCTTCTTTATTAGTGCAGCCAACAGTCTATGTATTTTGTTAATCTTATCAAAAACCCAGCTCCTGGATTCATTGATTTTTTTTTTGGAAGGTTTTTTTTGTGTCTGATTCTCCTTCAATTCTGCTCTTAGTTATTTCTTGTCTTCTGCTAACTTTTGAATTTGTTTGCTCTTGTTTCTCTATTTCTTTTAATCGTGATGTTAGGGTGTCGATTTTTGATCTTTCCCACTTTTTCTTGAAGGCATTCAGTGGCATAAATTTCCCTGTAAACACTATTTTAGCTGTGTCCCAGAGATCCTGATACATTGTGTCTTTGCTTTCATTGGTTTCAAATAATTTATTTCTGCCTTAATTTCATTATTTACCCAGTAGTTATTCAGGAGCAGGTTGTTCAGTTTCCATGTAGTTGTGCCATTTTGAGTGAATTTCTTAATCCTGAGTTCTAATTTGATTGTACTGTGGTATGAGAGACAGTTTTAATTTCTTTTATTTTGCATTTGCTGAGGAGTGTTTTACTTCTAATTATGTAGTCAGTTTTATAATAAGTATGATGTGGTGCTAAAAAGGATGTATATTCTGCTGATTTGAGGTGGAGAGTTCTGTAGATGTCTGTTAGGTCTGCGTGGACCAGAGCTGAGTTCATTTTTTGAATATCCTTGTTAATT
>CAUYLG010063027.1:0-41604 GCA_963573385.1 Cacajao melanocephalus | reverse complement strand
TGTTCAACACCCACTTATGAGTGAGAACATGTGGTGTTTGGTTTTCTGTTCTTGTGTCAGTGTGCTGAGAATGATGGTTTCCAGTTTCATCCATGTCCCTGCTTCCTCACACCTTATACAAAAATTAGCTCTAGAAGGATTAAAATATTGACTTTGAAGGACACATTCATACCATAGCATACACCAAATGTGCATATAAGATTGTTTTTCATTTATTATTTTTGAAGAATGCAAATTACATTGATCTCTTTTCTAAGAAAAATATACATGTCTATATTAAAAATATGTATATGTTAAACATATTGGTTATGGAACACTTTCCAAAAGTTACTCCATTGTAAATTTTCTATACTAGAATTCAAACTAGAATGAGCCCTTAGAAGACAATACTCTGTGTTCTTGAACTTAGTGAACTGTTGTCTCAAGAGCTTTCTTTTGATTTTTCAATGAGAAAAGGAATCATATAACTTTGAGTGGGGAAAGGTAGATCAGACACAGCCCCCCATTTTGCCCTCCTAGAGAATAGCAGTGCTGTGTACTCCAGAGTCTCAGCAAGGAGAAATATAGTTTTGATCATGCCTGTGGAGGAGAGATGAATTCTCTAATCTGTCTGGAAACTCCTGAGAGGCTGTATCTGGGAATCTATCTGAAACCTGCAAGTGAGGGATTGGGACTTCTTTTACTACAGAGTTTGCCATAAAACTACATAGAGAGAAATCATAATATGAGAACTATTTCTGTTTGACAGTGTGTCTATTGTCATTCCCCTTGTGTTTGTCATCTTTCCTCTGTGTGGTTCCTCCATGATCACTTTGTCATCTGAGAAATTAGGTACTTCTCAAGGTTGAAATAAGACACTGACTCTATTCCAGGTGGAGAAGTTTAGTTCCAGGCCACTGCTTTGAAGCCTTTAGGGCTTCTATTGTTCCTATTTCCTAACTTGTCTTGAATGTAATATGAATTCCAATTTCAATAAATCTAAACTCATTTTAAATCATTGTGCTTCCTCTACACTTGGTTTTCCCTCAAGTTTAGCTGAAACAAGTGCATGAAGTTATTTTTAAAACTTAGCAATATGTCCCATGCCGTTTGATTCAGTAAGCTTCCTCCCACAGCACAGACACTAATCTTCTTACGCGATACCAGCGGGACTTCATAAAGCAAAAGAAAGAGCTCTCAGATTAATAATTTCAAAAAATCATTTATGGCTGCATTACTCAAACATTCATTTTAAAAAGCCAAACACAGTGTATTGATTAAAGTGGAGAGCGTTTTTGATGGCAAATACTCAATTAGCTTTTAGCCAGAGTCCTCCTAAAAGTAAGGACAGCACCTCAGGAAACCAAGGTACACACAACGAAAGTAATTTTTATATAGGATTTTAATTTTGATGAATAAATAATAAAACCTCTATGTCACCCAATGCAAATCATGGTGGAAAATTGGTGCTGCCTGAGAAAAAAAGGAAACACATCAGGAAAAGTCAGATACCAATAAATAAAACACAGTGTTTTGTCTTTTTCACGCTGTGTTGATGGCACATCTGCATCTCTAATGAGAATACCCTCTTATAGCGAGACAAACTAACTCCCCTCACTCTCATTCTGCCCAGGCAAGAGATGCTGCCATATACATATGTGTTAGTTTCCTAGGGTCTCCATAAAATAGTTCTGCAATCTTAAGACAAAGTTTAAGACAATGGGAAGGTATTCTGTCTTGGTTCTGGAGAGCACAGTCTGAAGTCAAGGTGTTAGCAAGGTAAGTTCCTTCTGGAAGTTTGGAGAAAGAAACAGTTCCATGTCCCTCGCCCAGCCTCTGGTGGCCAGCAGTCCTTGGTGTTTCTTATTACTGCTTCATTTCAATCTCTGCCTTTGGGTTCATGTTCGCATGGCCTTCTTCCCTTTTGTCTGTGTCTCTGTCTTCACATAGCCTTCTTGTAAAGACACCGGTTATTGGAATTAGGATCTACCCTAAACCAGGATGACCTTATCTTAACAAGTTATATCCATGCAGACCCAATTTTTGAAATAAGGCCACATTTTGAGGTTCTGAGTAGACATAGACTTTAAGAAACAGTATTCAACACAGTATAATATGTATGTGTGTGTGTATATATATGTTATATGTTATATATGTTACATATAATAATATAATATATATATTCATTAAAATCTTTCATAATTTATGCTTACATCACTTTAAGTGAGCAAAAAAATCAGTTCTGGAAGTCAACCTGTGTTTTTCTACTTGAATGAGATGTTTAATTCTGTATCATATAGAAGCATCCCAGTTACTTATATTTTGTGTTTATAATGTCTTCAATTTATTCAATGAACGTGTATTGTATTCAGGCATTTAGAAACTACCTAAAGCACAGACCCTATCCTCAAGGAGGCTAATTTTTGGCAGAATAAATGGATAAGTAAGTAGTTTAAATACTCTATGATAAATGCTATGACCAAGAAGGAAGCCTGGCCTATGTTGATTAATGAAATAAGGTTTCACTAAGAAGTAACAGAAATTAGGGAGAAAGGAGCATTCAAGACAAGAACTGACATTTTCAAAAACATGGAAACAGAGAGGTGAGAACATAATGTATTTCATATTTGGAGTTTTTAGTTAGCAACAGAAGTCTCATTTCAGTGTACATAAATATATGAATTATTATGTTGCTTAGAGGATCAATATATTTGTGACAGATTTGTTAATCTTAATATTAATAAGATTAAAAACAATGAATTCTACTATTTTTAAAACATTTTGTCAATTTTAAATTTTAAGTGCAAATCTGATCATATTACATCTGGGACAACTATCCTTAATGACACTACATTGCCTATAAAGTCCAAGCTGTTGGTTTGAAATTTAATTTCTCCCTACTCATTGACTACCTCTGTAGTGTTAAATCCTGTCATTTCCATGTTGCATTTTGTGCTCCAAATAAGAAATCAAGCTATATCTCCAAATACATAAATGACCTGCTTTTTTAACACGCATTCATTTGAGATAGTTTCTCTAACCAAAATACCCTCCCCATCATCCTTTACCTAACCAATCTTTTCTATCTTCCAAGATTCAGTTGCAGTGTGATTTTTAATAACAATGCTCTGAATTTCCAGAATGAGTCATGTGTTTATTTTCATAGGAATATTTACCAGATATCATATACCATTATATTATATGAATATTTCCAATGTAATATTTAACAAAATAATCAAAATAAAGTCAACTATAAGATACTGGGAGGAGAAGGCAGCAAGTGTCACCTTACTCATCTTTGGCATCCCCTTATATGGCAGGCACCCCCTTAAATGGTAGTACACAGTAAATGTTTGCTGAAGTGAACTGACATCAAATGTAAATGACACAGGCGCAATTTATTCCCTCAGTGAAAACTGATTACTATTTGAGACTGTATAGATTCTTTTATTGGTGGAACAGGTTATGATTCCATTGCATCATGTTGAACAATGCTCTAGGGGGCCCACAAAATATTGAAATAATTGCCAAGCTATATATGACAATAGATGCTCTATATACATCAAATAACTCATTTTTTTCTAATTTAAATATTTGTATAACTTGTATTATTATTTCTGGTTATTATTTTAAACCATAATTTTATGATATTGCTTCATTGGTTATGGATATGGATTGCTTATCATCAGAGGGAAAAAAAAACTACTCAAGATCCAGATAAATGTGAAAATAAAAGTAATTTAACATAAAAAGTAGATTTAACAGATATCACTGCCACGTTATGCAAGATAAACTAGTAATTAAAGAGGTAATTTAAATTGTCATGACTATATGATATATGTGGGATATGCTGTGTTTCTAAGTTTTCATGTTATTAGATTTTTAAAAAATATTGTATGTCATAACCAGAAATGTTCTTGCCATTAAGAGATCTGGAGCTTAGATTTGAGCATATGTAGTATTCTTTAGTGCTTTTAAGAATAGTTGCTGTATCCAACTAGAATTGGAGTTCTCAGTAATAGACTATTTTTGTATATCTAATTGTGTTTCACCTTGGTGGTGATAATGCAGCAACAATAAATGACAAATCCTCCTTGTAGCAGTCTGATAGTTTTGAGATGGTAAAAAAAATATACTGGCTCATTTGTGTTATAATCTTTATATATGTCAGCAATGTGAGCTTAAAGGTATAGGTAGGAAAACATAATAAGGTCTTATCTTATCATTTTGTATTACTGTAAAAGTCAGATACTTAGTGGATGTTATTCTTGAATTATCATTTGAGGGGAACATTTGAAATGAACAAATTTAAAACATGGAAAAATATATTCTCATTTTTTATTCTATGGAGATACATTGCTATCAGTATTTAATTGTTTTTTTCTAGTGTAATTTGTTTACTTGGTGAGCCTACCTTTATATTTAGAAACAGGACAGTTACAATTGGCAGCTAGTTTATATTTTGGAGAACTATTTAATATGTCACTGATACAGAGTTAGAGTCACATCTGTTCCTATAAAATCTAAATTTAAATTTATTCTCAAGAACTTTCAAAGTTAAATTGACATATAAAATCAACAGTGTTGATATAAAAGCAAATTAAAATTTCTGGTAGAGAGTAACATGCCATTAGACCTATGTCTGTCATTCTGAAATATGAATAACAGTATACTTCCTAGAATAAGAGAGGATACATTTTTATTATATACGTTATGAAAAATTTATCATAAAATAATTTCCCAAGAAATGTAAACTTATTAAAATAAAAGTATACACACACATTTTGATACCTGGTTGAAGAGAAGAATAAGGTAATGAAAGAGAGCTATGTTTCATTGTGGTTTATAAATAAGATATTTTGATTACTACAAAGAGGAGTCATATGCATACTCTATAAGAACTTCAAAGCTGAAAAGTTCCCAAGAGACCATCCTGGTCAATCCTTTAGTTTACTAATGAGGAAACCAAAATCCACAGAGTTATGTGACTTGCATAAGTGAATTAATTGCAGACCTAGAAATCCTGTATAACAATCCAGAGCATAGCTTCCTCTCTGACATTTAATACCTCCCTCCTGTGGTTCTTTTTTTCTTCTTTATCTACAAGGGCTTTTTATACTCTTAGTTATGGCCCACAGAAAATATAATTTTTTGGATTCTAATGACCATAGAAATGGTTTGGCTCATCAGTTTTCACCATAAGAATATATAGGAGATATCCAGTACGAAAAACACATCAATAGTACTGTGCATTCCACATGTCCAGCAGAAAAATTTAAATGACTAATCTTTTTCCTAATGTACTCATTGAAGAACAGCTTGCAAAGGAACACAGCTCAAGCTTTGATTGCATTTTGGTGCAGAAAGTTTATCAATATCAGTTAGTATATTTTCTCAGGTAGTCTTACCTCCTGAGATATTTTACCTTGTATACATATGTTAATGTTTATTTATGACAGATGATTGCAGAGAGTACTAAAGTCTAAGTTACAGTTTAACAGTCCATCAACATTTCACGTATAATTCATTTAATGTGAAGAAATAAGTAAAATTTAAAACATTGCAAAGATATAAGCAGTTCTTTTATTAGGTTTTATTCTTGTGTTGTTGGTTTTAATTATCACCTATTTAAGTTAGCTTAGCTAGGGCGAGAAGAGCAAATATTTAAGATGGCAGTAATTTCTGTCATGAATTAAAAGTAACAATATAATTATTTAGTATGCTCACTTTTAAAATTTCAAGTTATTTAAATTACTTGAATTAAAAATGAGTGATTTTGAGAGATTAAATATTTTTATTCCTATTAGAATACTATCAGATCTTTTATAATTAGACTTGAAAATAAGTAATCATGATTTTCAAATTTAGTTTTTAAAATATTTTCTATACTTCTTAATGAGTATTTTTTCTCACATGCTCAAAATGCTGTCATATTAGTTTTTTTTCACCTTTCATGCTTGTTTTGCTGGACTGGAGGAGTTAAAGAAACTGTCAGCGTTCTCTTTTCTTATCAGTTAATGGGGGGATAATCTCAAGGATTAAAGAAAGCCTTCAACCTATACCAATCATTTGTAAACACGTGAATACTCTACCCTCAAGCACTCCCAAGTAATAATCTTTCCTAGGAAAAAAGTCCTTATTTATGGAATGTTTTTGGCAAGATGTCCCTGTGTTAGGTTGCTTACAGTAAACACTTAGCATCTTTAGATTTATGATCATGACTCTCTGTAAAATCACTTATCAGCTAGGTTACCATGGAAGAATTAAATGGAGATGTTCCATAACCTAAATGCTTCTGTGTGAAGCAATAAACTGCATAGCTTATTAAAGACTGTCCCTATCACTCTAGGCCAGAGAACACATGTCTGATACAAGAAGAAAAAGCCTGAGGAACTATGCAGGGTGTATCAGATCCCACCTTGCTTTGCTTGTCCCTCTGTTTCAATTACCTCCTCTTCATCCCATGGGTAAAGGGGAATTCCTGTCCTCGGGTTACAGGCATGATCAAACACCTGACACGTGACATAGAGCAACTGAGACCAACGGCAGTTTGTTAGTCATGTTTACACACAGCCTTTAAGAGAAAGCCATCTCACCTCTTGCAGGGGGCATGGGAGTTGCCTTGGGAACAGAGTGAACAATCACACACCACGAGAGGCATGATTTGTAGTATCAAGAGAGTGGTCTTTCCCCCTGGATCCCACAGGAGGATGTGATTGGTTTGTTTGAATAATTGCATGGGGTAGCAGGGAGCTGAAGCTCAATATTCAAGGATAAGCAGAACATGCTTGATCCCCGAGAGAAGCAGCGTCTTTTTTTTTTTTTTGAAAGAAGCCATATTTATCTTTAAAAATGAATAAGATTCTATTGTGGCTTCCATATCCTTCCCTAATTATATGTACCATCATGATCAGAACCATGAAATGAGCATGCATATACATACACAGGTAGCCTAGCAAAAAAGAAAGCCAGATTCTGCACTGGTCCTTGATACTGCTACAGAACCGTCATATGCTAAACGCTCTCAGCTCAGGTGAAAACTTTTATTTTCATATATCACAGCATCCCCTCTCCCTACCCATGGGTGGTATGGGATGAGTGATCTTTATGTCGATGTTTGGAACCATCTGTTATGTTTTTGCTAAAAGCAGGACTTTTACCACTGAAGAATACAGTGTGAATTAAGAAAGCCTTACATTTTGTGATCTTCATTCATGGACTTTTCATAGCTGTTCTGTAGCGGCGTCTTTTTTTTAGAAGATTCATCAACAGGAACAAAGTTGGGAGGGGAGCTTGCAGTGAGGCCATTTGAGACCTTCCAGGTTTTTCCCAGATGTCAAAGCACACATAAATTGGGCCTTACTTTTAGTCCTTATACCACAAGCTCTTAATGGTTTATTTTGTAAAATTATTAATGTTAGGCTCTATATAAGACTTATGCTTTGTGTGGATTTAATTTAAAAATCAGATTTTTTTTTTTTGGAAACAAAGTCTCCCTCTGTCACCCAGGCTGGAGTGCAGTGGCACGATCTTGCCTCACTGCAACCTCTATCTCTTGGGTTCAGGTGATTCTCCTGCCTCAGCCTCCTGAGTAACTGGTATTACAGGTGTGCTCCACCACACCTGGCTAATTTTTGTATTTTTAGTAGAACGAGGTTTCACCATGCTGGTCAGGTTGGTCTTGAACTCCCTACCTCGTGATCTGCCCGCCTCACCCTCTCAAAGTGCTGGGATTACAGGCATGAGCCACCACACCTGGCCAACAATCTGATTTTAATGTCACCATATATACTGAATTAATTACTAACTTTAGCCAAATCAACATGTAAAACCCCATGTAAAATATTTTCGTCATTGTTATCAGAACAGAGAAGAAAAACCTCCCTGTTTTTCTTCCCTGTTATCAAAATTATTTCTTCTCTCTTAACAAACCATTTATCATGTCTATTTAGCTGTGTGTGCTCTTTTAAACTTGCTGTGTTGGCCATATTTGCGTATCACAAATATAAAGTAGAAAATGGACAAGTAGCTTCTTAAACTTTGAAGTGGAAATGTTTTATAAGGGGATAAAGACGTCTTTCCCGTGATATTGCACTTCTATAGAAAATATCATTATTTCCCCCAAATCATTTTACATGGCTTTTTGTTGCCAAGGACAGGGAGAGAAAATGACTGAGCTCACTTTGATTTGAGTTAGACTCTGAACATGACTGGTTTAAGCCTCTCTCATTAATCTCTACTCCAAATTTCAACATGTTATGTCCATCAATTACAGGTATGTTTTTTGTTTACCCAAAATAAGGTATACTTACTTATGCTAAAGTTAACAAAGAAAAAGCAATTTCAGTAATTTTTGCAACAAAACTTACCCACTGAGGGTCACAGAAGCCTATCTGAGTAATACAGTGGGCGGAGGGGTTTCAATTCATTCTCTGGATGAGCTTTGTTTGTTTGTTTTGGAGACAGTCTCACTCTGTCACCCACACTGCAGTGCAGTGGTGTGATCATGACTCACTGTAGCCCTAACCTTCCAGGCTTAAGCAATTCTCCTGCCTCAGCCTCTGGGGCAGCTGGGACTACAGGTGCACACCACTATCCCTGGCTAATATTTTTATTTTTTTGTAGCGACAGGTCTAATTTTTGTTTTGATTTGTTTTGTTTTGTTTTTTGGGTTTAGACTCCTGGGCTCAAGCAATCCTCCTACCTTGGCCTTCCAAAGTGTTGGGATTGCAGATGTGAGCCACTGCACCTACCCAAGATAATCTTTTTCAACAGTGTTTAAGTTAAAATATGCTACAAATTTATTTAGGATCATGCTGTAAAATACATCATCTGAAGTTGAGATCATGAAACGACTAGTGAATGCAATGTGCTTCCTCCTTTGTCAACCAATAGTGTGGACCCAGCCTGGACTGCCCACAGTTGAGCCTGAGATTGGAACCTGCCTCATCCATCACATGACCTTCCATAATGACTCTAGATTACCTTCTCTTCTCTTAAAAAAATAATTTTTGCCACTCTTTGTCTTTTATCCTCTATTTTTTTCTTCTTCTTATACCTTCTTTATTAAAGGGAATACTAAACATGTTTTAAAACAAATTCTGTTTCCAACTTTCAGTAAAGATGAAACTTTGTCAGTAGGGATTAAGGTTTGTCATCCTTGAAACTGTTGACATTTCTGGCTCTATAATTCTTTGCTTTGGAGGAAGGGGCTGTCCAGTGCACTGTAGAATCTTTAGCAACATCTCTGGCTTCTCCCATTAAATACTAGGAGCACATCATATTTCCCCCAATTGTGACAACCAAAATTAACCCAAAAGTCTCCTAGGGGCAAAAGTGTCCGTGGGTAAGAACTACTTGTATAGACGGTGCTAGTGTGTCACCTGGTAATCAGTTCATTGTGTTCCTAGGAACTATAAAAGTAAAATTGACACATTGTAAGAATTGACTCAATATTTATTTGATTTATATAGTAGTGTCTGTTATGTGCAGAAAGTATGTACTGCATGCTGAGATTTCCATAGATTTCATATTGATAAGGACAATATTTATAGTGTTAAAGTATGCCTACATATATAGATCACCTATGTATGTATTGTAGATGAAATTACTATTATGTCACTTTATCAGCGTAAATATTGCAAAAGGAAATGACTCCTCGAATTTTCATATCTTTTGTCTGTGGTTTGTGGAGAATTATGCAGCATTTCTTCCAGACATTTTTTAATCTAAGTGCTTTTATTTTTATTAATTACACATTACATTTTATTTTGCCTTTAGATACACCATCTTTTCAACCAGGATCAATTTTAACCTATAATCTCCTTTGGTTAAATGTACATTTTCCTTATTGTGAATTTAAGTTTGAGCTCAAGAGGAGATTGATTAGATCTGCCACATAGTTTGGCTGGGGATTATTTATATAGTTGTTCCTTTGCATTTCACTTTTGCTAAAATAAAATAGACATTCAAAATAATATAAATTTGTAGTCTGTTAGCAAAGTATGTTCTATAATATTCTAATATAGGTATAGTATGTTCCATAAAACATGCTATAGTATATTCTATTCTATTATAGAATATACTTTGCTAACAGAATAAAAATTTATATTGTTTTCTAGTATAGGTATAGTATGTTCTATAAATTATCTTACAGTATATCCTATTCTATTGTAGAATATACTTTTCTAACAGAATACAAATTTATATCTTTTTCATGCAGTCTATTCACATTTAAGAAACATTAACCTTCACAAATAGCTTGAAGGCTGATTTTCTCTAAAACAGAACAAAGAAATAAATCAATAAAATAGCTTTAGCTTTATCCCACTCCTTCACCCCTTAGCTTCCACCTCAAAGGACTCTTTTTCTTTTTCTTTTTTTTTTTTTTGAGACAGAGTCTCACTCTGTCACCCAGGCTGGAGCACAGTGGCACAACCTCAACTCACTTCAACCTCCACCTCCCAGGTTCAAGTGATTCTCCTGCTTCAGCCCCTTGATTAGCTATGACTACAGGTACATGTCACCACATCCAGCTAATTTTTGTGTTTTTAGTAGAGACAGGGTTTCACCATGTTGGCCAGGCTGGTCTCAAACTCCTGACCTCATGATCCTCCCACCTCAGCCTCCCAAAGTGCTGGGATTACAGGTGTGAGCCACCGCTCCTGGCATTCAAAGGACTCTTTATCTACTAATGAAGGAAACAATGCAGGCTCAATTGTGCGTTTTTTGCTCTTTTAATAATACCTCCATTGACCATGTGACACCACATAACAGCACTCCATGGCGATGTGCTCAGCAGTCCCAGCCAAACCTTTCCAATTCACATAAAATGCCACACACCCTATTCTTCCCTACCTCATAGGGTTGTCATAAGAGTTGGAGTGATACAAGTGACTGCTCTTCCAAATTTGAGGGAGAAGTCACTGCATTGTCTTGATCATGCTTATTTGGAGATGTGCCTAGAGGGACGTAATACACAGAGAATGTGAAAATATGTTCTATCGAAAGTTCAAACAATTGATTCAGTGATTAATGCTGTTAAATTGGTTTGGAGGATGTTTTATTGCATTTACATTGAACTGACCACCTCAAAGAGCCATTTGGATAACTCTAGGCAACCTCAATCTGGTTCATATAATCCAGTTACTTATTAAGAGTCTTGAGCACAAAACTGGGGAGGGGGCTGTATGAGAATTCTGATTTTTTTTTTTTTACAAATAAAAAGATACTCTTGACTGTGACCTTATTTCTAATATTACATTGGGTTCACATTACAAAATTAAGTATACTACTATTCACATGCTTGCTTTCTATTAAAGCAATAGTCAGTGGTTTGGTTAACTAAACTACCATTGGGTAGATTAATTCTCACTAGTTTGAATCAGAACTATAGTGGAAATATCGGAGCTAGGAACTGAGAAATAAGTAGCATTTATTTAGTGTGTCTGGCTCATATATATTGTGTCTTTATAGCAAAGATGAAAAATGGGTATTTATACGCCCATTTTGCAAATGAGGAAACCAAAATTGAAGAAGTAAATTAATTTACTCTCACATCAAGCAATGTCACTTTAACTTTTGGCCTTTCTACCAAGGCATGTTGCTTCTTAAAGACAGCATAAAATCAGAGCATAACAGATTCATATAAGAATGGTTATAATAATTATTATTATCATTACTACTATAATTATAGTTTGTATCCAGAATTTATTAATTGTTCATTATATGTCAGATATTGTGTTAAGACCCTTATTTAAAACCTTATAATCCTGGTACAACTTAGGAAATCTCTTTTTTTTTAACAAAATGAAAATGAAGAACAAATTAATTTTCATTTATTCATTCAATCACTAAATGTAAAAATAAGAGCCATTATGTGTTTGCTTGTTTATTCGTCCCTTATCCTCAAAGCTTCCAAAGTAACAATTTATAAACAAAAATTTCTCTGTGCCTGAGGAGAACACAGTACATCTCCAGTACAATTTTTCCTAAGAGTAGTTATTTCAACATCATGACAAAAAGGGAAGTGGCTGAATAAACTATGTTGAACAGTCATTACAAATTATTTGAATAAATTTTAATTACAACAACAAAAAATAATATGAATTAGGTGAAGAAAAACAGAACATAAGATTGTTTATATACAGAGCAATGTCTCTTTTGCTCAGCAGTTTAATTTTAAAATATGCAAAAATTACATCAAAATACGAATGATATTTGTGAGATATAGTATTATGGATAACCTTCTTCTTCAGACTTTTCTGCATTAATAATATTCAATAACTTTATGGCTGGGCATGGTGGCTCATGGCTGTAATTCCAGCACTTTGGGAGGCTGAGGTGGGCAGATCACCTGAGGTCAGGAGTTCAAGACCAGCCTGACCAACATGGAGAAACCCCATCTCTACTAAAAATGCAAAATCAGCCAGGCATGGTGGTGCTTGCCTGTAATCCCAGCTACTCGGGAGGCTGAGGCAGGAGAATCACTTGAACCCGGGAGGCAGAGGTTGTGGTGAGCCGAGACTGTGCCATTGTACTCCAGCCTGGGTGACCAGAGCAGAGCAAAACTCGTCTCAAAACAAAACAAAAAACTAATAACTTTATTACTAATATTCAAATATTACTATAATTACTGAAAGACAAATACTGCATAATTTAACTTATATAGGGCATCTAAAATAGTCACACTTATAGAATCAATGAGTGGAGCGGTGGGTGCTAGGGCCTGGGGAGGAAGGAGAAATGGAGAATTGCTATAAATGGGCATGAAGTTAAGCAAAATGAATAAATTCTAGAAATGTGCTGCACAACGTTGTACTTATAGTCAGAAATAATGCATTGAACACTTACAGATTTGTTAAGAGGTAGATCTCATGTGTTTTTAGTACTATAAAATAAAATTAAAATACATTATTAGCCTAAAATGTGAAAAATGGAAAAATATGTATATATATAATTTGCTTTAAAATATCATTTAAAAATGTATACAAGATTTGAATCTCAATGTATAAATTCAGATGTGCATAAAAGTTCTCATCCTTTTATTTATCAACAATCTTAATTTTAAGCTTCCCTCTTGCTGTTCTTTCCAAAGACTTACTCTAAGTCCATCTTGGTTTCATTTTATTTCAGGGTCTTATTGTGTCATTGTGTATACACACTTGTCTGTGCATACAATGATGCATGTGTGTATACACTCACGTGTTCCCAGAGACTAGTTGTGATACTTACAGAGGCCCCTGTCTGTATTTCCTCCTCCAGTGATTCTCTGCTGCTTCTTGGGCGGTGTCGGGAACTTGAATCAATTGGGAATGTGTTGATTGTCCACCTATAAATAATTATCCCAAAATAACAACCAATTGCTTTATTTAAAAAAGAAAATACTAGCTAAATAAACTAGTTTACTTATTGTTCAGATACTAGTAACATAATTCAAAAACTGTTCTTCATGATATATATAAAATTAACACCATAGACAGTACTTAAAATCTATATTTTAAATGTCACAGGAAAAAGCAGTGTAATATCAGTATATTATTGTGACTGTATGTCACAATTTATCCCTACTTAAATATCATATAGAATGCTTAGAATTGTAATAAATCAAAGATTACTCACAATGTCATTCACAACGTCACTTTTTAGTTTAGAACAGAATATGCGTGTACAGAGATTGTTTGCGATAACCATATTATGAAACGTAGCGTTATCCTTTCTTATAAATGATGTGATATAATGAAACAAGAGGACCCTTTGGGTTTAAAGACCAAAGTAAATGCTATGTTTACTAAATGGGTATATTTGAGATGATTGCTTCGGCTTTCCAAATCCCATTTTTGCCACTCACAATAGGAATAATAATGCTTACTTCATAGATTTATCATGAAGGTTAAATTAGACAATAAATGCAAAGTGCTTAGCACCATGGCTGATTTAAAGCAGGGACTTACACATATTAGCCACTATTATTCCTGTTGCTTCCTTTGTTCTTAGTTCTTCCCTTTGGTAGCACATAGGATTACGTAGTAACTGTTTGTTTACTTCCTATATTTTCAACATTGAGATGAATTTTATTATCCAGCATCTGTTCTTAACCTCACAAGAAAACATGTCTTAAACATTAATTAAGCATCAAAATTGAGGTCTTGATGTTCACACAGAGAAATAAGCGTTTTCTAGAAGGAGTTGCCTTCAGATCAAAATATAATTTACAATACTCAGGAAAGAGATTTTCTCTCTTCAATGATTGACTTTAAAGCAAGATAGCAGGTAGGAGTCATGGAGCCAGAAAATGTCAAGAGGTGGCATGTATTTCCTAGTCCAGCTACTAAGTTTGCAGATGAAGAACTGACAAGTCTCTCAAAGAGGAAATGGTTCCTCCTGAGACTTCCCCACAAGGAATTCATAGCCGAACCATACTCGATTTGGTTTTAGTGCTTAGCCCCATGCTCTTCTGCATTAGATTAAAGGTAACATGTATGTATTTACTTCTATTAGAATTCATCAATAGGTGGACTTTGAGTGTGAGTATTCTGCCTTGCATGTAATAGATACTCTTGAAATATTTGTGAAAGAATAAATCCCTATTTTAGCTATCCTATATATTAAATGACTTTGCAGGTAAGAAGTGACCAATTGCTCAGCGATTTACACTGGAGGATAATTATACAACCACAGGTATGGGACACACTGGGGTTCCTTCACATACCTGGACATTTTAGAGATGCTTTCTTAAGGGAAGAGGAGCTATTAGCAATCTCAGTTTTTTCTGGAAAATAAAAATAACTGTTGTATGCCCAGTGGAACTATGAAGAAGCATACTGGGCCCAAGAAAGTAGAGAATGTTTACCCTTAAGCTGTTTTTAACTAATAAATTAATTCTATGAGAAACAAATGTGAGGCAAAAATGTCAAGTAATTAATATAGAGTCCAGTATAAGGACTTAAATACAGGTATATTTGCAAAGAAGGCTCAGCACATTTTTGTCATTAAAATCCTTGGGAAAATTACTCTTAGCAAGTCAGAGTTTTGATTTCTCAAAATTGTATGATCATTTTAACATCATAGGAGAGTAAGAATATGTAAGTTGGCTAAGAATTACAGCAGCTTTCGAGAAAGAGAGAAGACAGAGAAGGGAGAGATGGAAAGAAATAGAGATAACTCATTAAAATAAATATAAAATATATGTTACTTAATAGCACTTTTTTAATCTTTAACAAATGTCCTCTAGTGATTTTTAGGAATAGCACTTCATAAGGCTTTTGAAATAGCATGTTAAAGTGATATTAAAATGGTGACTTACCATTAGCATGCTATTTAATGTGTCATTTTAATTTTTAATTTTGGAGAGTTCTTAGAAATTGTGTATTGAGTGAGCATTAACAAAAGATTATTAAAACTCCAATATCAACTTAATTGATATATCAGAATTCTTATGACAAATAGTTTATAAATTTGTCTCACACATTGTGAAATGGAAAAAAAGTAACACGTACACACTCTGTATATTGCTGTGAAATGCATATTCTACCACAAAAACCTCTCGATTGTGTAACAATATGCTTGCGAGATACTTGATGAAAGGGTAACATCTCAACTGCTAAATGATGTGGAAGAATTCTTTGACTGACCACACCGTCTGTAGATTTGACATTTTCCCACTGCTGTGCATAGCAGTCTTCACAAAAGATGAGTTTTGTTTGGATTACCTTGAATGCACACGCACTGCCTATCTTTCCCTACTTCCTTCCCTTGACCTTCTTCCCATCTCCAGTCAACAGTTCTTATCATGTGTTTTTCTATAAATAGTTACAAAATATTCAATTAAGCAGAGGGGCCTATTCAATGTCAATATATATTTAAATAAAGAACAATAAAGAAGATATAACTGTAGTGAATGGAAAATCATTCTCTCCATCTCCAACAAAACTATATAAAACAAATCCATTTTGTGAAAATGTTAAAATCTTCACATTTGACTGACTGTATTTCAGTCTAAAAAGACATAGATTTTTAGAGCTAAAACTGTAAAGCCCACATCAATTTTGCAGTTTCAAGAGTTCAAATTCCTTATGAAATAAGCTGATGAAAGCGTTTAAACTGCCCAAGTGAACAGCAAAATGCTGGGTCTTTAAATGTCTTTGAAATTAAGTAAATCTGTTCTATATGTGTTTTTCTTCTTATCTCTTCTTCTTTTAGAAAATAGTTTAGGTGAGATTGTTTTAAATGCACAAACGGACAAGAAATCTACTGTATAGAGAGCCTTGTCCAAATCCCAGCTCTTGCGTTATTAGCTAAGAAGCCTCAACAAGTCATTGATCATTTTGGAATTCAGTTTCCTGTATGTAAGGTGAACCTGATAATAGCTATTCTTTAATGTTGTTAATTATTAATTGAAAAGTTTAATGGAAAATGTCTTGCACATAGTAATTATTAAGCAAATGGCAGCCGTTTGAATCTTCACTTAGAGACTATTTTGTCTTCTAAGTCAAGAAATATATTGGATAAGAATGAAATCAAGTTACTGCAGACAAACTTTTGATCTAAATATGAGCCTATTTGTACTAACTATTCGGAAATTGAGGAGGTATAATTTTTAAGTACAATTTAAGATGATCTTTTCCAACTCTTATATTTAAACATCAGGTAAACAACATTAACGGTGGCTGTAGTTTGTTGGTTGCCAACTAGCTAGTTAGTGGCAGACAGAGATTTGAACCTGCATGTCTGTTGTGTGGATAAACTTTTCCTCTCATATCCTATCACTTTTACATTCAGTTTCTCTTGTATCTTAACATTTTATGAGGAATTAATTATGCTTTTTCATGTATTCTTCAAGTCCCTTATCAATTTCTTAAAGACATAAACTGGTTATTATACTGATTCCTACTCTTCTCAGCATCTCAAAATGTAAATTGCACAAAGCTCATAGTCGTTTTTAAGTTAATTATTGGAAGTAGAAATTATTTTACTTATTTTCACTCTAAGTAAACATTGTTGGAAATATATTTCTGATTTTACTTACATTTTAGTCTATTAAAATTAAGAGTCTTCAAGAAAATAAAGACAGTGACTTTCTCATAAACTTGACTCATATCTTTTGTACCTGTCTCCTTTCCAAACTCTAAAGTCTAAGAAAGGTAAAACAGGTGGTTTTATAAAAAAGCACCTTACAAGTTAATTCAGAGGTCTAAAAGCAAAAACTTGACATCTGCAACAGGAGCTTGATGTACAGAAACTAGGAGGCAACAAAGGTCACACTGACCTATTATTTAAGTAGAAAGAACAAAAGTTTTCTCACTGATCCTAACAGTTCTTTAAACTCAACTAAAGATGTCAGTAGACTGCAACTTTCAGCAGATCATTGTCAGTTCTAAGGTTATTTCATCAGTGTTACCACTACAGTCAAGACATCAGACGACAGACTGCTTCAAATCTCACCTCTACTCGCCAAATCCAGAATGAGAACAGTACAGGTAACAGTACAGACAGTGGCCTCTTCGTGCTCATGGTCTGCTGAAGTTGCCGTCTAGATAGGCTTTCCATTTTATAAAACTGAATGGCATATCACACTGGAAATTGTTTTTGCCTTGTAGATATATCTGGTAACAAATTCTGACATATTGTATTTTATAAATTCTATTTAAGCCTTACGGGAGATTCTGAGTTTCCTAAAATTCTTGCTGTGTTCATTCCCAATTATAGACTAGTAAGTGTTCACACAGACTCTAGCTTTTCTTACTGAGAAAGTGAATTTGAGCAGAGTGCTCAAACTCATAATGGAGAATAGTCAAGATGAAAAATGTTGGCATCAATAGTTCAATAGGTTCACTTTCCCTAACAATGGTGGGTACTTATTTCCTCTTTATTTAGAAGACCACATGTTAGACTGTGTTTTAGTCAGGTGAGGTTGCTGTAACAAATTACCATAGATTAGGTGATTGTAAACACTATAAATTTATTTCTTATAGTTGGAAGTCTAAGATCAGGATGCTGGCATGGTCAGGTTTGGAGGAAGGCCCTGTGCCAGGCTGCAGACTGCTAGTTTCTTGTTACGTCATTATATAGTGAAGAGAATGAGCTAGCTCTCTGGTCTTTTCTTAAAATGGGACTAGTTCCACCCATAAGGACTCCACCCTCGTGATCTAATTAACTCACAAAGTCCCCCACCTCCAAATGCTGTTTTACTGGGGGTCAGATTTCAACATGATGTTTGGGAGAGGACACAAACACTTGGGCAGTAAGAGATTAGATTACTGAACTCCAAAAACTGTGTATTACTATTACAAAAAATGGCATTTTGTCATCATTCTTTTTCATGACTATGCTATAATATTTACAATGTAACAGTGACTAATCAAAACCCCACCTGTCCCGCATTAATTCAAACATCCATAAGAATAGATATTCTGAACTGTTTCTAGAATACAAATCTTGGATGCGACAGGTACTATTTCACTTTGAGAAAACTACTTAATTTTTGAGCTTCAACCTCCTTATCCTTAAAGATGAAACAGAAATTCTTCAACGGCAAAAAGAAAATAGTTTCAACAAGTATTATGTTAAGTATCTTATGAAGCCTCCTCAGCTCAGTCCACACTCATATAATGCTCTCAATTAAAATTAGGTTGTTCTTTTCCCATTCCATTTTGTGTTAGTTTCTTTCCTTTTTTTTTTTTTTTTTAATTTTTCTTTTGAGATGGAGTCTTTCTCTGTTACTCAGGCTGGAGTGCAGTGGCGCAATCTCGGCTCACTGCAACCTCAACCTCCTGGGTTCAAGCAATTCTCCTGCCTCAGTCTACCAAGTAGCTGGGATTACAGGTGCTCGGCATCAGGCCCAGCAATTTTTTTTTTTTTTGTATTTTTAGTACAGAGGGATTTCACCATGTTAGCCAGGATGTTCTCAATCTCCTGACCTTGGTGATCCACCTGCCTCAACCTTCTAAAGTTCTGGGATTACAGGCATGAGCCATGGCACCCGGCCTGTGTTAGTTTCTCCTACAGCACAATTTCCACAAACTTATGCCTTGAAATAGACATTTATTATTTTACTGGTTTTATGGACCAGGTGTCTAGGCATAGCTCAGCTCATTGACATATCAGCCTAGGTTGTGGTTTGGGCTGAGACTCAGGTTTCTCATGCAAGCTCGAATACGGTTGGCAGAAGTCATTTTATTGCAGCTGTAGAACTCAGGATGGTTTGCTTCTTCAGAGACAGCAGGAAAGAGAGTCTTTGTTGCTACAAATCTCAAATCTCTGTACCCTCTTTTAAAGGGGTTACCTGCCTGAGTCAAGCCCTTTAGGGATGGTCACTCTTCTGACCCAAAATCAGCTGATTAGAGACCTGTGAGTGTCAGTTTTATGTGTCCATTTGGCAAGGAGACTCTCATTGGTTAGCCAATCAAACATTAATATAGGTGTTGTATGAAAGTATTTTATAGACATGATTAAACTCTATAATAAATTGATTTTAAGTAAAGGAGGCTATCTCCAGTAGTCTGGGTGGTTCTGGGCTTCTTCCCAAGAGTTTCCAGTTTACCTTTCCTGACAGCTTGTCCTGTGGACTTCAGACCTGCCAAGTCAGCCCCTAGATCTTAATACTTGTGTGTCCTTCTGTGTGTTAGTCCATTTTGCATTGCTGTAAAGGAATACCTCCAGCTGGGTAATTTATAAAACAAAACAGTTTATTTGGCTCATGGTTCTGCAGGCTGTACAGGAAGTGCTGGCATCTTCTGGTGAGACCTCAGGAACTTTTACTCATGGCAGAAGGCAAGGGAAATCTGTGTATCACATGGCCAGAGACAGAGTGAAAGAGAGAGAAAGTGCCAGGCCGTTTTAAACAATCAGATCTCATGGGGAAAATATAGAGCAAGAACTCACTCATTACCCAGGGGAGGGCACAGAGCCATTCATGAGGGATCCACCCCATGACCCGAACACCTCTCACTAGGCCCAACCTCCATCGTTAGCAATTACATTTCAGTGTTAGATTGCGGAGGCATAAATATGCAAACTCAATCATCCTGGTTCTGTTTCTCTAGTGAATCCCCTGGCTGATACAGGACATTAATTACATATACTAAATCCACTCACTATGCTGTATAACGTAACCATAATCAGAAGAGTGAACAGAATTCACAGATTCTGTTCACACTCAAAAGGGGATTATACGGGTCACCTGTACCAGAGACAAGGACTCATAGGGGACATCTCAGAATTCTGCCTCCCACATATTTTCCGACTATTCAGTTTTTCTTTTCTTATAAATTCTATTCAGCAGCGAACAAACAGTACAACTTTCTGGGATGGGACAGTAAGAAAGCAGTTGGTAGGGAAAAGAAGAGATTGCATAAATAATGGGATTAAAGCTTGATGCAACATAGGTATTGAGCAAAGATATAAAAGGTGGATCTCCCATTCTGACAATCGGAGATCCAGTTCCCCCAAACTCATTAGTTGCTAATCTCAAAGTTGTTTCCTTACTATCATCCTCTCTTTTCTAGTAGGTAGACTTGTCCAATAGAACTCTCTGTGGTAGAGGAAATATTCTGCTACAGCTTGGTTCAATACAGTAGCCACTAGCCATATGTAGCTATGGAGCATTTAAAATAGGCCTATGGTGGCTGAGAAACAGATTTTTTGTTATGAACTAATTTAAATTTAACTTTAAATAACCATATTGGGATAGTGGTTGCAGCATTAGACAACACAGCGTAGAGGAATAATCTATCTGTCACAGCCAGACTTCTATAGGAACCTTGACAGCCTTGGCTATAAATAAGACCTGTGATACCTCTGCAGTTTCAGCATTTCTTTTATTAATGTGTACCTGATAAAAAAATTACCTGAAAATCTCTTTTCAACCAGAAACAAAATAGACTGGTTTAGTACTGTGCTTATTATATATTGCAATTTCATGTGTTTTGTTTTCACTTTAAAGAAAATATGCCGTGCCTATCTACAGTTGGAGGGGGAAATTCGGTATACAGCATAGTCTCTTTCTATGTGGAATCTTTTGAGGGGGACTAGATTCATCTGTAACATTCAAATAAAAAATATAAACAGGCATAAATGCAGAAGCAGAAAAAACTACATTGCCTGTAGGGGAAAAACGGCCTATCAGTTATTCTGTAGCCAAAACCATATATGGTAAGCTCATTTTCAAGGTTCAAATACTTTGAGAAGTGTCATCATATCAACCACACCTAAGAATGGATATCTGGGGAATTCTGAGGTCTCAACTGACAGTCTGTCAGAAGTTGGGTCCTAGAGAGCTCAGAAGGACTATTAGAATGCTGATCTGATCCAGAGATTACCCAATGCTAGTTTTAGTCTTTGATTTCTACATAGTCTACCTGTGGTGCCTACCTATGGTCCTACACTGAGGTGGAACTCCAGGGAATTTAAAGAGCTTTGCATTTGTTATTAAACTGAAAGAGTCTCATAATCTTGCCAGGGAAAGAAGACAGGGATGCAACCGCTGAGCTGATGATTAAGGCCCCATGCTTTTATGTTCTTAGAGGAGGGATTACATGTCAGGCAACTTTAACTAGCTTGGATAAATTTCTCTTGAATATACTCCTATCGGTGGCTGGAAGGTATAAGGAATTATTTCAGAAGGCTTCTCATTTACGATGGATTTGTATCAGAACATGATTTAAAACTAAGCAACAGAAACCTCTGGTTTCAAAAGAAGCATAATTAAAGGAAATTTACCACTGGCAGCATGTGTGTGTGTGTGTGTGTGTGTGTGTGTGTGTGTGTGTGCCTTTGCTTCACCTCAGGCCCAGGACCTGGGTATATGATTTGGCCTCTCTTTTTCTCCCAGAACCTCATTAGTATCCCTGTATCCCTCTGTGTCTTCATCTCTGTGGGACTCTTGCTTGACTTCTTCCAGCTGTTCCACCGTAGACACATTCCTTTTATGTTGCTGTGTAAAACAATTCAACCCACCCTTCTGACTGCTGCTCTAGGGCCTGTAATTTCATCTGCAAATGGCCCATCAAAGTGTTTAGTTAAATTTTCTCTATAAGAGAAATTTTCAGGCAATGTTTTAAAATGGTGGCTTTTTCTTCTTTCTAACAAGTAATGAACTGATATTGTTAAAAGTTATTCAGCTAACAGGTGTAAAGCCGATTATCCTGCCAAAAAAAAAAAAAAAAAAGATGTATACATTCCTCCAACCACACTCTGTGGGAACAGCAGCAGGACTCCCCCATGCATCGTTCAGCAGGCAGGAGATGCATCCCTCTCCTGTATCATTTATATTATGCTTTAATTATCTCTCTACATGACTGCAGTCCCCAAATATGAAATGAGTTCCTGATGGCAGAAAAAGTTTCATATTAATTTTTGTAACTCCGGGCCCTAGTATGCTCTCTGGCACCTAATTATAGCAATCAATGAATACTTAATAGGGTCATCATTCACTTAACAAATATTCCCTGGCCACATAAGAGAAAGTGACATTTAAGCTGAGATCTGTAAAATGAGTAAGAGTGAGACATGTGGAAAGGAAGATGCAGGTAGTTAAGGCTGAGGGAGTGGCACAGAAGGAATGAACTAGCAAGTTAATGAATGATAAAAAATACTGGTCTATGTAGTACTAGATATAGGATTAAAAATATTTTGTCTCGTGTCATTCTTGAGAGTGTTGGCCATCTGTATTAAAAGCTGTTGTTTGATAGTAATAATATTCATTGATTGAATAACAATTACTAAGAACCAACCATGTACTTAGAGCTGGATATGCCCACAGTATCATGATGAAAATAAAAAGCAGTCTCTGCCTTTGTGGGGAAGACTGACATTAAAGATCTGCACAGTGGAGGTCATATTGCACCTGTGCTCATCGTGGAAGATGGTAGTGCTCTCAAGATAATAGAAGCCAACAGAAATGTGACTTCAGTAGTGATCTAAGGGAGGACTTCTCCAAGGAGGTGATGAGTGGTTGAGCTTTGGAAGCTGGGTGAAGGCAAGAGGAAGGGTCATATTTGTAGTAAACAAAAGAGCAAAAACAGAACTCTTGGGGCAGAAAGGCAAAGCTGGTGTGGCTGCAGCACCAAGAGTGAAGGGAGATTTGGTATGAAATGAGGCTGGAGGGTTGAGGAATCCTGCAATACATGGCTTTTTAGGTGATGTCCCTGATTTCTGGTTTTGATTCCATTGGAAGCCCAAAGAGATGCCACCAAACTCTCTTAAGCCAAGAGTTTGTGTGAGTTGGGGTGATGGGCATGGAGGAGGCATACCACAATCATGTCTGCTCTGGGTAAGCTTTGCTTTGACTGTTGTGTGGAGGACAGGTCTGAAGGCAGCAAGAGAAGACTCAGGAACACCAGTCACAAAATATGGCTGCAGTCTGAGAGAGACTTGGCAGCCTAGACTAGGATGGTAGTAGCAGAGTGCGAATACCCGGGAGGATTGAAGAGCTATTAGAAGGTAAAATCTACAGGACTTGGTTTTGGATTGAATATGGGCTGTAGTGGAAAAAAGTGTGGAAATGCCTCCCATGTGGGGAGCATGTTTGGTTTTGCCTGCTATTGGGCAATACCATGCAGGTATGGACTGATGGGAGATAATCAGGTTTAAAGAAAGGATCACACGTCTGTTTTTTATTTTTCTATTTTTCAGGAGGCTGAACTTACACTCAGGGTCTTTCTTTTCTTTCTTTTTTTTAAAAAAACTTTTATTTTAAGTTCAGGACTGCATATGCAGGTTTGTTTTATAGATAAGAAAATGTGGCACATATGTTCCATAAAATACTATGCAGCCATAGAAAACAATGAGTTTATGTCCCTTGCAGGGACATGGATGAAGCTGGAGACCATCATCCTTAGCAAACTAATGCAGAAACAAAACACCAAATACCACATATTCTCATTTATGAGCAGAAGCTAAATAATGAGAACACATCATCAATGTTGAATCTGAAGTGCCTTTACAGCATTTACAAGGTGCCTCCTGGACAACTGAATAAAGGAGTCAAGATCTCAGCGTGGATAGGGCAATGACAAATTGTGACTTAGCTATGCATAGGAGAGGTAATTGAAACCATATCTGGATGAGATCACCTAAGGAGCAAATACAGAGTGAGAAAAGCAAAGCAGCTAAGGCTGTCCCTTAATTCTAAAATCGAATGGCTGAACGATGGAACATAAGCTTCAAAGCAGAGAATGAATGGCAGGTAGGTCAAGTGAAATCCTCAAGGGAGATGTGACAAGAAAGCAGGCCTGGGAGACAGAAATGGGCACCAGGGATGAACACTGCTGTGAGATCATGCAAGATGAGGACTAAAACATTGTCCAGTAAATTCAGAAAATTGCAGTTGTTGGTGACCACAGCATGAATTGCGTATTGAAGTGGTAGAAACTAAAACCTGAGTGATGTGAATTAAGGAATGTGGGGATGACGGGTGGGGTTAGGAGATTGAATCAGAAAATACAATGTGGCATTTCCAAAGCACAGCATCCGATAATAGAATAAAGATGAGGCAATTCATTTGTTCTTTTAAACAGCCTGCTTTTGGAATCAAGGTGGTGAATTAAATTAACCTATTATTATTTATTGGTATATGACAGCTCAGTAGCTATTCCACTCCATAGAATGTACCTCATTCTATTCATCCTGGCTGAAGAACTGTAGATAACATCCAACATTTTCAGTGGCAGCCCCTCAAAACAAACATGTTTCCCTGATAATCATTCTGCTTCCCTTCTTTTGTTGTTTCTGGAGATCTCCATCTGCTCCTCCATTTATCATCTACTTGATATTCTTGGATGGTGTGCTTGGTTGGCCTATACTGTGGGTTTTGATAGGCAAGTAAGAACATTCTCCTTCCCCATTACAGCTGATGTGCATCATTTGGCTATGATAAATATTTGCTCATTTCCTTCCATCTGCATATGGCACTTCTACCAATCCATCTTTTCCTCCCCATCCTCATCTCTGCTAAGTGCTTCCCCCACTACTATTTCTATTTATACGGTTGACCATTTAGCATTTAAGAAAATATACTGACAGTAGTCACATCATGGATTAGCATTTCTCCACGTTCATAATTTAGAAGCCCCATTAGATGTAAAAAAAATTGCCCTCTTATCTTTCCTTTGTTACACTTGTATGGAACCTTTTATAAGTTATATTTATAAGTAGAATGATATGAATTAATAGAAATGTACCAGTGAAACAGGTCAAAATATATATACAATTAAAAATGAAAATTGATCATTTAAATAATATTATGGCTCTTTGAAACAAAATTATACCCTATATCAGGAGGTTTGTGTTTTGTCTTATTTCGTTTTTAATATGTTTCTACTGAAAGTGACATTACAGTCAAGAATTCTTAAAACTTTCTGGGGTGAGATTTGAAAGCTTCAACTATGTCGATAGCTGTGCTTGGCACATGGAAAAGTGTTTTGCTCCTTCTAAGCATTATTTTAAGTTCTTATATTTGAAGACAATGCATTTATAACCAAGCTCATTGAGGGCACAGATTGTGCATGAGGTTTAAATTGAGAATAAGATATAAGCATCTGGTCCATTTTAGGAAATTGTCAAATGCCATTAAGTGTACATAGTACTATTATTCTCTGATTGTTGAATACAGGCAACTTTCAAAAGGATCTTTCACAATTATGAAACTTTTAAGTTGGCTATAGTGAAAAGATTGATACATGGGAATAAAAATTCACCCATGAATCTCATTTTATAAATAAATGTTTCATATATGTAAATTGTACTTTGTGTAGGTAAACAATATTGATTGCGTATCTACTTGAAATTACTGAATGAGAAGCATTAGTATCCTATTCTTATGTGTCGACTTAACCTACAGCCTGGGTTCTCGTGACTGCCACATTCCTCTAACTTCCTTTGCTTTTATATACTCATGTATCTAGAACTTAAGAAATCCCCGTGGCTGGTGGTAACATGAAATGCAGTTGGTATTTCAGTGCATTTCCTCATAGCTCCACCCAGCACAAAAGTGTTATTGTAAAGATTCTGGTACTTCTTGCTGTTTGGTGGGTAATATTTTGAGAATTCATAAGATTATGTCCATCAAGCTTTCCAGGCTAACAATAATAATAGTATATGAACATGTGAAATACCATAACATTTTTAATATGATATTTTAAGTGAATAAATTTCTAAGTGAAATCAGTTATGACTTTCAAAACAATTTTTAGTCTGCTGCATTTTTATTAGTGATGAAAAGTATGTGAGTTTTAATCATGAACACGATTTAAAAATTCATCCCAAGACTTCAGGATGTTGTTCCTTGTTACTTCTGTCAGCGTAAATTTCATTAATACTATGGGTATTAATGAAATTATGGGTAATGTAAATGAATAATATGCAATATTAAAGCTGTTTATACTTTCTACTTTAATAGACATTCTGGCTTTACTATCAAAAAGAATGCAAGATTTATAATTTAGAAAACAAGAAGAAAAAGAGCACTGTCAAAGTCAAACTAGCTATTTGCATTTTAAAATAGCTAGTTCTCTTCTAATGGAAGTAGCTACAAATGTATAGCAATAACCCCTCAGCTGGCAAATAAGGAACATTGTATTCGTTTCCTGAGTTTCTTTAAAACACAACTGCTTCTTTCCTCCCACAGATACTACAGTATTAGATGTTTTAATTGAATTACTTAGAAAATATTTCTTCATTTAGCTTCTTAGTATAAAACTAATTTTAGTCTGAGCAAATAAAAAAAAGTATATTCTCATCCTTAAATTCTTGTATTGTTTTCCAATTAAGCCTTATTGTTTTTACAACTCAGATTTTAATCATTTTTTTACTAAAACAAATTTATTATTTTAAAGGATTAACTTTTCCTTTTTTCCTTTTAAAAGTAACCTACATTTGTATCTTTAGCTGTAAATTGCAGGTGGCCCTAATTCTTTTCTCTTTGGCATTTGGAGAAAGTGAATGCACTTATGATTAGCTGAAATTTTTTTTTTCCAATTGCACATTTTATTTAGTGAAAACAAAAGATGCACATATGATTCAACTTCACAGAAAAAAAAAACTCAAAGCAACATTGGTGATGAGCAATTTCATATTTTTAGGTTGATACAGATCCCTATATTTTCTGAAACCTTATATAATAGTAAAATATTTTCTGACTGCTTCTCCAGTCTTTTACCACTACTGTCTATGAATACATACCAAATATATATATTAATGTATGCAGGCTCATATTGGCTATTATCTTGATACACAGCCCAGTTGAGTGGTTGAATGCAAAAGTAGTCTGAAGTCAGCCTAGTTTGAAACTTCAAGCCTTGACATATTTTAGCTTCCTTGGGCAAATTACTTAGCCTCTCTGTGCCTCAGTCTTCTTAGCTTTAAAATGAGAATAACAATAATACCCATTTCACAGCGTGATTATGAGGATTGCATCAAGTAATATTTATAAAGGTCCTGGAACATGTATTAAGTGCTATATAAATGTAATATATATACGATTATGCATACCATTAAAATATGCTTCACAATACACAGGTTACAGATAAAGAAATGGATGTAGACAGAACATATTACTTTATTCACTCCACATTATTACTTTCTATATTTTCAGGCTTCTTCATTAGTTACTTACTACCAACTAATAAGGTCTATTATTAGTTCTCTTGCCCATGATATCTGATATACCTTCCTTCCATTCAAAAAGTGCTAAACATTTTAAATGATACCTATATTTTTCTCCGATATATGCTGCACAATCAAGTGAATTGATAGGTACTTTTCATCAGCACAGTGAGTAGATCACGATACATGTAAGACTTTATCTTTGTTGCAAAATATACCTTGAAAGAATTATATGTATAAGGAAAATAGCCCTGACAATGCCAACTTTATCTGCAAAATCATTGGCAGTTTACTTAATGTGAAAAAGTTAAGCATGTTTCTGTATCAAATATTCAGTTACTCATTAATTAGAGTAGAACAAATTCAATACTTTTTTTATTCAGCAGATTAACCAAAAGCCGCCATGTTTTCAATTTATATTCATCCTGTAAACTGCATATGCATTAAACATTTCCATCTGGAGCCCCGATGATTGTTTTTCTCCCATCTCACGCTTGATAAGCTGTTACTGATTAGACAGGGAATTCTGAAGCTGTTGAAAGCACAGATTTCTTTTAAAGCTCTATCACCTTGGTATTCTTTACTTCTTAACAGATCCCGCTTGATGTCTGCAGGTTCCATTTTGGCTGCAATCCAGATGGGAACTATAGGTCCCATGGCCACAGTGGTTTAACACAGAGAACGATATTTGGTATCCCACCCCCATCTGCCATCTAATTATTCCTCCATTATTAAAAAATGCTCTCTATCTAGTCTGATTTCTTATATGTAATATTTCTTCATTGTCTCATTTAATCTTTTATTTTTATTTTTATTTTTTTTTAGAGATGGAGTCTCACTCTGTCTCCCAAGCTGGAGTGCAGTAGTACAATCTCAGTTCACTGCCACCTCCGCCTCCTGGGTTCAAGAGATTCTTCTACCTCAGCCTCCTGAGTAGCTTGGATTACAAGCGTGTGCCACCACACCAAGCTAATTTTTGTATGTTTAATACAGATGGGGTTTTGCCATGTTGGCCAGGTTGGTCCTGAACTCCTGACTTCAGGTGATCTGCCCACCTCGGTCTTCCAGAGTGCTGGGATTACAGGTGTGAGCCACCAGCCTGGTGGTCTCATTTAATTTGATGCCAAACCTTAATTTATTCAGTGATATACTCTGTAATATGACATAACTAGCATATTTTGGTACATGATGTTTTCTAAATATTCTTATATATTACATGTTTTGACAGATTTAATTCTCATTAACTATCCTATGAGGTAGATGTTATTATTATCCCCATTTAGTAGGCAGGAAAACTGAGGTCACAAGGAAGTTGAGTAATATCCTCAAGATCACACAGCTAGGAAGCAGTAGAGGTCAGCCAGAAACCCAGAGCTTCTAATTCTAGGACCTGTGCTTCCTGCCACCACACTGTGGCCTAACAGAGCTGTCTTCATCCCTCCGTTAGTGGGACATGCATTTTGGGATGTTGCTCCTGTGAAAAACTAGTATTCAAAACACCCACAGCCTGACTCCTTCTTTATAATACACACCCTGCCACTTTGTGCTACCGGATAGGAATCATTTAACAGATAAAAAATGGAGTATATGATCTGTGTGCTATTAATAATGAAAACAATGACAATAGCAAACACCATAACAATCTCATAGCTGCTATTTTTTGAGAATCCCCACGTTTGTCCTTTCACAGTGTCTGTAAGCCCGGAGAATTACTGTCATGTGTCTTCAGGACCATATTTATTTTAAATATCTTTCCAAACTGAGGCTCAGAAAAGTGCTATTTCTTGTAAAAAGGCACAAAGTTAGTAAGTAGTAGAATCGGAATTCAAAACCTAGTCCTTTTTTTTTTTTTTTTTTGCATAGCTGTATGCTCTCTAATCTATTAATTGCTTAGAACCCTCTAGCTTGAAAGCAACTCAGCTAGCCAGCAAATACTTCCCCCCGCCCCAATTAGGAGATGACTAATGTCATAACCAAATTGCTCCCTGTTATCTTCTTGTTTGTTATAAGCTTGATCATTTGGATTTGTGCATATTCTAAAGATTACCCTACCATGCCTGGAGGCAATTACATATAAAGGCATACATGTTTCAAGATAATCTCCCACTGGGAAAACATGGGAGTAATTATCAAATGTAAACATGTTATTTCTTTTGCAAATTACATAGATTCCTTTTTTTGCACTTCAGATCTGGATTATACATCTTAATCAACTCTGCATCCAGAGCCAGGCATATACCAGCCAGGTATAGAGCAGGAACTTAATAAATGTTGATTAAGTGAAGAGACTTAATAATTAACTGATGTGTGTATTAAAGAATTTTAAAAATTCACATTTTTACCCATAGTAAGTTTTATGTAGTCAGAAAATGCAATCAAAAGACCAATGGTATCCTTAAAGATAATATTTGTTTTTCAACTAAAATCCTATGTTTACTGTAATTGCATGGTAATATATAGTGATATATATATATATATGTGTGTGTGTGTGTGTGTATATATATATATATATGTGTGTGTGTGTGTATATATATATATATAGCACACAATAACAATCCCATAGCTGCTATCTTTGTGTCATTTCAATCCTGAGCTATTTTAAAAAAAAATTTTTCTACCTCATGTCAGTTAGAATCCGTCTCCCCATCTGATTCCAGTCAATTCAAACACCAATCATTTGCCTACCGCTTCCTGACCTCCTCACCAATATTGACTCTGGCAAAGTATCCTGAGAAGTGAGAAAGACTGAACTGATACAAATGAAAATTAAGATAAATGTAAAATCCATATATAAGATTTTTGACTTCTCATATATTACACAAACACACCTAAGTTTTATTTCATATGAAATCAACCTAGTGTATATTCAAGAAAATAAAATTCCTGATCCTGTCTTCAAGGAGTATATAATCCAGTAAAAGATTGGACACACACAATGCTAAGAACCAACAGCTATAAAGAAGGTACAATATTCACAAATAAGCTGTCTTCATGATTTCAGGCAGTGCTTCTTAGCAATGTGATTGCTGAGCTACATCTGAAGGAATGATTATGAATTTATGAGAACATACACCAACAGGTGGACAGTGAGATGCCTCCATTCAGCGACATAGACTACTGTCTTGTGGCTTTTCATCAGCTGCTGCAGGATTCACTCCAAATTTCATTCCAAAATTCACAAATTTCACCTGCCAGTTTGTATTTTTGTCCCTTGAGCCTATGCCAAAACCAAAATTGGGAATCTCAACCACGCATCACTTAAAAAGTAGGAGATTCATTGGTCTTAGAGACTTCGACAAAGGGAATGTATTAAAACAGGAATGTCACTTTCGGTTTAGAAGAGCCTCACCTTCTGCCATCAGCCATTAATACTTTCTCCCCACGTTTGTAGAGTCTTCCATGCCCAGCTTGTGCTTCCAGAAGGAAATCAGATCAGACAATTCATATGCTGGTGCTCGGAAAAGCAGGAAACTAGAGGATCAATAGGCTCTAGCTAATAGTTTTTTGAATTCAAATAATGATATTTATAGCACTGGAAGATTGTAGTTTAAAATGGCCCTTGATCACTTATTCATTGGTCTGTTCAAGCAGTAAATACAATGGTTTCATTGAGTGCTAGGAAAATAAGAAAGATAAAGGGTGTTGAATTCAGCCACTGGCTGGGCTTTGAGCAGCAGGGAAAAATCAGGAATTGGATACTGCTATTTTTTTAAATTTATTTATTTAACTTTAGGTGCATACTATATCTGGCATTTCTCCCCATGTTATCCCTCCCTCCCCTCCCCTCCCTCCCCACCCCCCGCTGTCTCTCCCCTACCCAGCCCCGACTGCCCCCAGTGTGTGATGCTCCTCTCCCTGAGTCCATGTGTTCTCATTGTTCAACACTCACCTATGAGTGAGAACATGCAGTGTTTGGCTTTCTGTTCTCATGTCAGTTTGCTGAGAATGATGGTTTCCAGATTCATCCAAGTCCCTACAAAGGACATGAACTCATCATTTTTTATGGCTGAATAGTATTCTATGGTGTATATGTACCACATTTTCTTTGTCCAGTCTATCATTGATGGGCATTTGGGTTGGTTCCAGATCTTTGCTATAGGGATGCAATGAACATACGTGTGCATGTGTCTTTATAGAACGATTTATAGTTCTTTGGGTATATGCCCAGTAATGGGATTACTGGGTCAAATGAAATTTCTATTTCTAGATCCTTAACATGTAAACATTAATTAGCACCACAAAGAAAAGAAAAAGAAACTGAAAACTGTGATTACCAAAGAATAGTGGGTTTTGGACCAACATTCTCCTCCTCTCTTTGCTTAGGAATTTTATCATTGCCTCTTTAAACTGAAGCAGAGATTCACTTTTCTATTTATAAGGGTTTACATGTTACTGAGAACAGAGCCAAAATGGGATTGCAGCATCTGCCCACAACCCATTAACCAGAACTTGATTGTGGGGCCATTGACACTTAGAAGCAAAGAAGAATAGAAAACTAGTCTTAGTTCTGTACCTAGCTAAAACTTGGAATTTGTATTATTATAGTAAGGCTCACCTTGCACTTTCATTGAACAGCTAGCAGTCTCTGCCATACATTTACTTCCTTGGCCCTAGACAAATGGAGGAAATAATTCCTCCTCTTCAGTGCTTTGAAAGAGGACAGTTGTCTTAATTTTTAAGAGAAAATTAAAAATATACATTTAAGGAAGCTTTAGTTTTTAGTTGTTACTGATCTGACTCAAATTGATTCAAAAAGCAAGGAAATTTAGTTTCCTATAAAATATGATGGAAGTTTCATGATGGAACAGATCTCAAGAGTCTGTTGATCCACTGACCTGATGCCTTGTGAGTCATTTGGGAGATATTCTGGCATCACTGTGTGTCCTGACACTGGCTCCCATCCTGGGGTCAAGATGGCCACACCCTTCTAGTTCTCACAGTCATACGCTGCAATTTCCAGAGGCAGGATGAGGCCATCTGTTCTGCCACCATGTTCTTCTCAGGAATCAGCAGCCTTAACAAAGGTTTTTCTCAGCACACCTCCTCATCCTCTCTTGCTGTAACTGAGTCACATACCCATGTTTCATCCAAGTAGCAGCAAGGAAATGAGGTTCCCTTGGTTGACTTGGATAGTTAGGGACTGGCTCCCTTGCAGAGAAAAGGGTCACTTCCCTTGAATTATATGAGGACTGCATGGACACTGGACACCCAATGAGTAAAATCAAGGCTGGTCTGATGTCAACAATAACACCACCAAAAGCAACACAACAAACAGAAAGCAGATGTTAGGCTGGCAATGACTATCTGTGACAGTTCATAAGATAAGCTTTTATTTCCAGAGCCTCAAAAATGTTAATGACAAACTGTGTTTGAAATATGGGGAACACTGTGTTTTGACTCTAGGGATTTGGAGAAGTAGGCAATAATGTTGCTCATTTCTGCTAAAGGTATATTGTAATGTGTACATTAAATTTAAGATCACAGAAATGATTTATCATCCTCAACAGACTAACTCATTTTAAGGTTAAAAGATCATTTTTTAAAATATATATACATGTCTATAATGCCATAGCTATATGTATGTGTATACATATTTATAGTGCTGTATATACATATATAATACATATGATTATATATAATGTGTAGATATATGATGTATTATATATTATATATAGCATATATGTAGATATACATATATAGCATTATGTAAATATAGCATGCTTATAAATGCTATATATTATATATAATACTATATATAATATATACTTATATACATATATGCATATAACATGCTATATACATATATACGTATAGCATATATAAGCATGCTATATGTATACATAATGCATATACAATATATAATATATAGTGCTATGTGTAATAGTTATATATAAAATGCTGTACATAATATGTGATATGTGATATATAATATGTAATATATGATGATATAATATACAGATAATTAGATGTATTACATTATATATGATTAACATGTAATGCTATATATATATATGCACATACACATGTATCTTAGAGTGTTTGTGTATGTGTATATATATATATGTAGTATGAAGTTGTGAGCTAGTCAAATTATATTCATATCATTTAATATCTGAAGTTTACATATATGAAATATTTCTAATGAAATCCTTTGCTACCCACTAACTCTGAGAGATTGGAATACTTATAAAATCAGGCTTATTTTTTCCTCAAAGTTAGGAAAGCACTTTTTGTTGTTTATTCATAAAAAAGTCACATGTTTCCAAGCTGATGTCTTTTGGTTTGAGAAAATCAAATAATTTTCTTATGAAAAGTGTATTGAAAATTATAGCATCTTTAATGACTTTGTGTGTTATCCGACTCCTAGTGCTGTTATCTTTGTATGTATCCCTTTTGTCTGGGCTGGGGGCTGGGAAAACAGTACTGTGGGTCAAGTGTCTCCAGCTTCCAGGCCATGGACCTATACTGGTCCATGGCTTGTTAGGAACCAGGCTGCCCAGCAGCAGGAGGTGTCCAGTGGGCAAGTGAATGTTCCCGCCCGAGCTCTGCTTCCTGTCAGCTCAGTGGCTGCATTAGATTCTCATGGGAGCACTAACCCTATTGTGAACTCCACATGCAAGTGACCTAGAAAGAACACTCCTTATGAGAATCTAGTGCCTGATGATCTGAAGTGGAACAACTTCACCCCAAAACCCAACCCCCAACTCTAACCTGTCAGTGGTAAAATGGTCTCCCATGAAACTAGCCCTGGTGCCACAAAGGTTGGAGACCGCTGCCATAGGTAATATCTCTCCTAAAACCATATACCTCTGGTTTTAAGAGGTAAAAGCATAAAGACTTAACAAGTGGAAACATTTTACTGTGTGTTATTTGGCCAATTCTTCACAGCTGATCATTGTATATTTTTTAATTCTCTTCATGCCTTATCATTTTATTAGTGTGTTTCTCCCCATTTTGCTATTCTGAAACCCTTTTGCAAGGGTTTCAGATACTCTGATCCAGTGATCTGGTGATACAAATGATTGATAGCAATAAACATATCATTTACATCTGTAACCCAAATGTCCTGTGTGTTCCTGTAGAAATTACGTAGCTAAGACATGCACACAAAAGCTTTGTAAGTCAAAGAATAGCATCGTGTTTTTCAAATAAATTTTTCTTTAAACCTTGGAGCCTCATTGAAACACCACTTGAGATGGTAGGAACATCCAGTGAGGCATGTCACCAAATGCAGTTTCCTACTGCAGCTTCCAAGAAAACTTCATTAGTGTTTTCAACTTTAATACCAATCAATGGCCTAAACTCTAAGGAAATTTTATATTTTTAAAGGAGTACTTTAATGTGAAAGGAATAAAAATACAAAATCATATTTAAATAGGAAAGAAAGGGATATCTCTTGGCTCAATGAGTTTTGAAAGAGGAGAGGCTTGAAGAATAAATATGAGTTTACAGAAAATAAATAAGAATATGAAACAAAGAAGAAAATAGATACAGAGAAGCAAAAGTGTAAAAATAGCAACACAATTTAAAATTTTTGTCTATGCTCTTTTTGATACATCCATAGAAAAGGTTTTTCCTCTTTCTTTTCCTTTTTCTAAATTTATTTTTTATTATTTAATTTTTTTGAGACAGGGTTTCACTCTGTCACCCAGAATGGAGTGCAATGGCATGATCATGGCTCAAGGCAACCTCAGCCTCCCAGGCTCAGACAATAATCCCACTTCAGTCTCCTAAGTAGCTGAAAACAGGCATGAACCACCATACCTAGCTAATACTTTTTAAATTATTTCTGTGGATACAGGGTCTCTCTGTTGCCCAGGCTGGCTCAAACACCTGAGCTCCAGTGATCGTCCAGGTAGTCTCCCACATTGCTGGAATTATCGGCATAAGCCATTTAGTCGGGGTGTACAGAAGATACTTAGTCTGAGTGTACAGAAGATACTTAATCTTAGACCCCCTCCCTCATGTAACAGGTAGCACCTTCTCTAACTACATCAAATAATGTCTGGGAAACAATTTTAAATCTTCAGTATAGTATAATTGTTGTCAAAGCAAAACAAGATGAAACTTCAGAAAAGTCTACTACAGAGCTTCAAGAAATTCAAGATAAGGTTAAGTTTTGCACTGCCTGTTAGTCTCTCATACTTTGAAAAGTTTCATGTTTGCCTCTATTGGGCTTAGAAGGAAAGTTGTGGTTTGTAGGAAAACAGACAGGGTAAATGTAACTGTATCTGAAATTTGCAGACTTCACCAGTGTGGCTGGTTCTTATCAACGTGGTGGAACTTCAGTGACTGGAGGACCTCTCTTTTCAGTCAAGCTGTCCTTTCATTAACTGTCCTCTGGGGCCTCAAGTTCCCTCTGCAGCATTTATTTCCCCTTGAGTTAAGTATTGTTCCCATTATTGTCTTAGAAACTTTAAGCATCATTAGATATAATATCTCCTTGTGAATTATGTTACCAGATTCTTTGAAATGTATCTGTTAATAAAAAGCATATTGAGTGGCAGGGAGGAAAGTGGAAAATCACTGAAATTAGAGGACACCACAGAGAAAAATGCATTTTCTTTGTTCTGTTTTTTTAAACAATAGTCTGCCCCAGCAAAGACGTAAGTACATTAAAAACATTTGTGTGTAGCGAAAGCGGTGAAATTCTATATGCAACATATTTAGAAGTCATTATTTGTATCTCAGTGGCATGGCTTATTTGGCCCTATAAATATTGGCTCCTTGTCTAATGACATTTTCTATTTCACTGTTTAATGGAATTTGCTGTAAAATGGCTACTAGATACTACAGAAACAGCATTTTATTTTTATCCTTGGCAGAATCATTCTAACCAAAAGTTGGGGGGGGGGGCTCCTAACAATGATTGCTTGTACTTTATAAGAAAAATCATCAGGGCCAAGCATGGTGGCTCACGCCTGTAATCCCAGCATTTTGAGAGACCTAGGCGGTTGGGTCACCTGAGGTCAAAGGTTGAAATCAGCCTGGCCAACATGGTGAAACTTTGTCTCTACCAAAAAATACAAAAATTAACTGGGCCTGGTGGCACACACCTGTAGTCCCAGCTACTCAGGAGGCTGAGGCAGGAGAATTGCTTGAACCGGGGAGGTGGAGGTTGCAGTGAGCCAAGATTACACCACTGCACTCCAGCCTGGCAACACAGCCAGACTCGGTCTCAAACAAACAAACAAACAAAAACATCAAGTGGACATGGTCATCTTTTGCCTGTAGTGCAACAGAACTTTTTAAAGCACAGTTTTGGCCTCACGTGGAAATTCTTACCTGCGTTAATCAATCTACCTAACCTCAGGACTCTAACTTTCATTTTCCTGATTCATATTCCAAAACCTTTCTAAATTTCAAGAGGAAATGATTTATCAACTCATCTCACTGTTTCAAATTTTGGAGAAATAAATCTTACTTGGATCATGAAAAATAAAATGATCGCTATGGGATAATGACCCTTTAACAGAAAAAGAAAATATTTCTAACATAAATATTGGAGCTTCTCTGTGATAACTGCCAAACTCAAGAGTTTTGAAATTAGAAAACTAGAAATTAGAAAAGAACAAAAAATAGATTTTTTTAAGTCGCAAAGCTTCTTTTTTATCCTTAGATTTTAAGATTACAATCAGTTTAAATTTTAAGGTTTAAAATCGGTTTCTAAATCTTAAAACTGTATTAATTACAAGACAATTCAAGTGACAAAATACATAGTAGTCACTCACTCATAAACTAAATCAGTTTCTAAAATATTATACAAAAGTATGTGATTAAAGGGCTGGTGATTGAGCCTTGAGGGCTGTGCCAGGTCTTCTGCCTGTTCTCAAAATCAAGGCTGAAGCTGGGTTCAGTTCCTGCCTGTAATCCCAACACTTTGGAAGGCCAAGGCAGGAAAATGTCTTGAGCCTAGGAATTCAAGATCAGTCTGGGCAACATAGAGAGACCCCCATCTCTACAAAAACATAATATAATTCGTTGAACATGGCAGTGGCTCCCTGTAATCGTAGGTACTCAGGAGGCTAAGACAGGTAGATTGCTTGAGCCCAGGAGTTCAAGGCTGCAGTGAACTACGGTCATACCACTTCAATCTAGCCAGGATGACAGGAAGACCAAGAAAGAAAAAGAGAGGGGAGGAGAAGGGAGAGAAGGGGAGGGGAGGGGAGAAGAGAAGGAAGAGGCTTCGTCTCCCTCCGTGTTGTATGTTGTCTGGGCTCTGGTTGTCCACTGACACAGTTTGGTTTCCACCACTGTCACATGGGAGCTACATTACCCCAGCTGTTGCTGCTGCAGGGAGAATTAACTGTTTGTTCCATGTATCCATCCCACCTCTTCAGCATCTTGTAGCAGCTCCACTTGCTGAGAAGTTTCAGGTGATCAGAGTCCTGCCCCTCCCACTTTCTTGTCTCCATAATCCCTCCATAATCACTTCTCTGTCAATGTCTATAAATGCTCTCTTTGCAGGGCTTCTATGCTATGTATAAAACCTTTATAAATAGCATCCACTGAGACTCACACAGAGCCACTTGGAAAAACATTTTTGTCTTGTTTTTCTCACATATGTCTAAAATTTTACACTTTTTCCTTTATTTTTACTTGATTTAGCTAATTTATTCTTAACCACACCATTGTGATTTAGTAAATGAGACACTTTCTTCATTTTGAACCCCAGAATCTCATCAAATTTAGTCATGAAATACAAAAATTGGAAACAAGCCTTTGTTATAAATATGGGTTTGGGTAGAAGTTAACTAAATTTGGTAGTTTGAAAGTTATAGGAATCACAGTTTATACTGAATACATACAGTCAACCAGGTGTTACGATACTGAATTTTTATATTCAATAAATATTAGTTGTTTTCTGAGTGGCAAATTCATAAGCTATAAAGAGATGATGGCTTATATTATGCTGGTGTGGACAGAATCACAGGTGATAGACTTGAAGGTGTTCAGATAAGCACGCGTCCTCACTCTGCACCAAAGGTTTCTCAGGGCATCTTGAAGAGGCAGTGCCGGAAACCTCCAAAATACTTGTTTCTCTGAAATGTTATTCAGTACAGAAAGTGGTGGAAGCAGAGTATACTGAATTATGTATTTTTTCCCCTTTCACTTTATGTCTCTACATTTTGCTGTCTTCTTCACTGGGGAGAAAATAAGCTAGCTACCTCAGGGAAGTCAGCACCAACATAGAACAACAAGGGAGGTCCCTCAGTCACCAAGCAGGACGCCCAGTATGTCCCAAATCCATTCATACATGTTATGGTAAAAACATGTCCTTGTTCTTTTTCCAGTCCTGAGTCAATGTTGCTAAGTGGGTGGATTAGAATTTTCATTATTTCAAACCAATTAAACAAATACTTAATGTGTTACCTCTCCAGCTATTGTGAACAAAATCTTGATTTAGTAAAGAAGACGAATAGACGTGTGTGTGTGTGTATGTGTGTGTGTGTTACAGTTCTCTGATATTTACAACAATGATTGTACCATTGTGTGAGGCTAAATATTAGCAAAAAGAGAGGGAACGTGACACGTTTTAGCTGAATTGGGCACAATCTTTTATTTTACATTTTCTCAAAGTCATACATTTATTCTCACTGATCCCAGGTAATTGCAGCCATGAATATTTTTCTTAATTTATTCAGATACTTCCCACTGGAATGAAGGCACGTGCTATGATTCTAGGTTTCCATTAAAGAAACTCAACCATTTACCTTTTTTTTTTGAGACGCAGTCTTGCTCCATCGCCAGGCTGGAGTGCAGTGGTACATTCTCGGCTCACTGCAACCTCCACCTCCTGGGTTCAAGTGCTTCTCCTGCCTCAGCCTCCCAAGTAGCTGGGACTACAGGTGCATGCCACCATGCCTGGCTGATTTTTGTATTTTTAGTAGAGACTGGGTTTCACCATGTTGGCCAGGATGGTCTCGATCTCCTGACCTCATGATCTGCCCGCCCAGGCCTCCCAAAGTGTTGGGATTACAGCCATAAGCCACAGCGTCCAGCCAACCATTGACATTTTAAGGACTTAATCACCCTAGTATAAATAGCACTTGAAACAGCATTATATCTGTCATGCCTTGGGAAATGCATAAATTGTTAAGATTGACCAAAGCTGTAAAAATGCAAGACGGTGAAAAACAGATACATAGACACTGCATCAAATGTATCCTGTTTCTAAGTTCAGTTGCTTTCTCAATGACCCCTCAAAAATGTTTTTCTGAAATTAATTGGATTTATGATATATCTGTTCTTATATTTTCTGAATTCAAAATTATTTCCTTCTTGAAGCTACAAAATTCTGCAACTTTGGAGAGGTTTCTAATATTTCCAATATCTCAGGCCTTTATTCAAAAGAAAATGCCAGATCTTCTCAAGAGAAACTCTGAATTTGTGTTAGAAAGAGAAATTCAAGCTATAAATTATACAAAAAAATCTAAAATTCTTACAGTGTAAGAAGTGAACTTCATGCTTATTTATAGCCTTAAAGTAGTAATTTAGAGTTTGGAGAGAAGAGAGATTAATGTTCCTATTCTAGTAGACTCAATAAAATATTTGTTTTTATGTTGCAAATTTTAACCAGAATATTTTCTACAAAGTTAGGAAAAGTAGGCAATCATCAAATAACTTAAAAAAAAATTCTGAGCTTCACCACAGAAGGAATGTAAATTGGAAAATGTGATTTGGATTCTGTGATTCTTTAGGAATCTCATATTCTACATATCTCTGTACTACAAAAACTGAATTTACTATTTATACATTACCTAGTGAATTGTAATAATTAGATATGTAAACCATAGAGTTTAGTTGTAGCAAGTATGTCAGGAATGAGAGATGGGACTTTGTATGGTCTCCTTGTAAGGTGTGTATACTAAAAGGCATGTCCATGCTGTGAAGGTAAATGGTGTACTTATGTCAGATGGTACTATGTAGCATTATACTTATTTTTGAAGAGACTTGCAGTTTTTTGATCATTTTTCTCAAGGTTAATTTAAATATGTATTATATTCTGCTGATACATATGTGGTAGTTTGAAATGGCTCTTTACTTTCCTGTGTAAAGGTAAATAAACGCAATATAAACACAAGCAATCTTCATTATTGATAGTATATTTATGTGCTTTACATTGATAGATATATTTATGTGCTATAAAGTTGCCAGGAACACTGATTTAATGAATACGGAATTATTCCTTCTAGGGGAAATATAGGGTTAGGTTTCAGTGAGTCTCTGGTCACCACAATTTTTGTCAACTAATCAGGACATAATCTAGATTTGTGTGTGTTTCTGTTTAAAGATGCCTTGTATATCATACATTGCTAGTTCACTGACATAGAGCTCATGGTAAACAGCTCTGCTGTTCTTGTCTAAACAAAGCTCATGTAACACAGATATTGTCTCTATTCGGCATATCACAACATTCTTGTGCTGAGAAATATTAGCAAGCACTTCAGACTTACGCTTGGGAGGGAGGCATTTTAAACAGCAAAATCACCCAAAAAAATGCACAAAAATGTGAAAAATGTGGCAATAAATAGATTACCAAAAGGATACTTTTTAACAGCAAGAGAGCTGAAACAAGAAGCAGTATCATTGCCTTGTTTCACATTAGCTCTGGACATACACATCTGGTGACTCAACTTTTTTACAGTTCTACAAATGACGGCCGAAGTGCCATGAGCACTGCCTTTGGATTTGCCAACCTATTTTAGCAAATAGGCAAATTCACAAATATAGAATCTACGAGCAAAGGATGGTCTATATCTGTTAGTTGGTGTCTTAGTTAGTTTAAGCTGCCATAGTAAAAATACCATAAACTGCCAGCTTTCAAGAAATGAGAACTTTATTTCTCAAAGTTCTGGAGCCTGGGAAGTCCAAGATGAAGGCGCTGGCAGGTTCAATGTTGGATACGAGCCTTTTGGTTCATAAAAGACATATTCTGTGTCCTCAGGTGGTATAAGGACTAGTTAGCTCTTTGGGGCCTTTTCTAAGGGCACTATTTCTAGACATGAGGGCCTGCCCTCATGA